>CARXXK010000001.1:62529112-62837672 GCA_949089665.1 Macrosiphum euphorbiae | reverse complement strand
TGGGGCGCATGTAAACTCCACCGATTGCGACCTTTTTAGACCTTTTTTCATGTAAACTCCACCGGTACGTTTTTTTTACCTGAAAAAAAATGTAAACTCCACTGGTACGTTTTTTTTTTTAAATTGTAATCCAAATCCAATTTGATTAACTAAGATTACATAATTTATGTGGGTGCAGTTTTATTATAATATATTTATGTATTTAAATACAATGATTTAAAAAAAAAAATCATATAAAAATCAATTAGAAAAAAATAGAAAAGTCTATAATTATAAATAATAATTAACAATAATTAAAAAAAAAAATTATATAAAAATCAATTAGAAAAAAATAGAAAAGTCTATAATTATTAATAATAATTAACAATAATTTAAAAAAAAAATCATATAAAAATCAAATAGAAAAAAATAGAAAAATTATAATTATAAATAATAATTATTATTGTTATTGTTTGTAATATTTAAAATTATTCAAACAAAGCAACATATTTCCACGTTCACTGGTTAATTCACTTAATGTGTTCATTTTGAAATCAACGGACGCACTAAAATGTGTCTTCGAAAATATTTTATGGAATGCATTCGTTTCGCGATATCGCGATATGATTTTATCTGCGGTCGTTAAGATGAAGTTTTAGATAAGTCAGTCGAAAGTTGATGTGTATACACTATACATATAGTTTTAATTAGTGGATTTTACCATAGGTGGAGTTTACGTGTTTTCAGGTCAAAAATACGTATCGGTGGAGTTTACATTTTTTTTTTCAGGTAAAAAAAATGTATCGGTGGAATTTACATGTTACAAATCCAACCCTAAAATCGACTACCTGTAAATCGGTGGAGTTTACAATCGCCCAGGCGATGATAATATCATTTTCTTCCGATTTTACTAATTGTTATAATTTCCTAAATGTCAACATTTCCGGTAACATATATACTAGCCACTAGGTACCTATAATCTATATATAATTAGTGTACAAACATTATAACCAATAATAATCATCGTACATAACATCTAAGAAAAACACTTGAAATATTATAACCGAGGTAAATATAAAATATGTGTATCTTACTATAACTTACTAACTTACAAAAAATATTTATATGATATAAAACATAAACTACCAATTTTAAAATGTTTTGTAATGCTGACATTTTCGAAGCTTATTGGAATTTAAGAAGCAAATATATAATATAATGTAAACACATCTCAGCTCTCAAGGACAAGCATTACCAATTTACAACAGATAATAATCTCTAATTGTATAAATAATTTTAAATATTTAAGGCAATTCAAATTATTCTGATTTCATAAAACGAATAATATTCAAATTGCACCTAATTGTTTACGGTTTTAAAAATAATTTAGCGATTGTCGTGAGAATAGACAAAAAGTCCTAACTATACTGTCTAACTATACTACCTGTCCTAACTATATTATGAAAAGAAAATAATTTATTAATCTGCAGTGGTGTCGAGAAGTGAACAAAATACCGCGTAGGTATTCGTCATTTAAATATAGTTTAGGTAACTAAATCACTATTCTAAACTAAGAAATTGAGATTAAATACTTTCATAACATACCTAACTATAGTCAGTATAGTCTGCAGTACCTAAAGTCTTACAGACGAATTGATGCTTTTTAATTTTTATCACGTCAATACGCGTCGTTTAGTCATAACTTTTTAATTTTGCTTTTTAATTCTCGAAGTCCCGGATAGACCAACGACAGTTTAAAACAAAACGCTGTACATGCGTATACAGTGTCCTTGGCGCTCATAATTATTTTTCAGTCGCTCGTTTAAGACAAATTACGATTCAAAAATGATACATTATATTATTTAAATATGTTAGCTACTATTGTTATATGTTACATACTTAGATAGTTACAGTTCAATAGTTAAAAAATATATATTTCAATAATTTGAATTTTGATTATCAATGGAGTCAGAATACTCAGAACTCAAGAGATAGTATACAATTATACAAATATTATGCAACACTGCAAATTAAAATATCCGGCAAACACTCATGGGGTGTTGTGTTGTATTATTTTGTACAAACTAATGTATGTGGTCAAATGGTTGTTTTCTCTCATCAGTCGGATTTCGCGCGTACATCGAATTTTAAACGTCCGCTTCCTACGATTTAAAGTAATGCTGTTGCCTATTCATTCCGTTGGCGGTCTGCCCAGTAAATGTTTGAAAAAATATTCCGTTTTTGTATTCCACATAAATTTCAGCTCGGAACAGACCGCAGCTATTGGAGAACTTATAATAGTTGCCGTCTACCGGAGGAGTAATTTTTGACAATTTCCGAAGATTTACTATCCACAAGTGTGTAAAAATAATCTTTCGCTCCAGTTCTTGGCACATTATACACCGTCTTAAGTCTTAACGCATTAATTGCCATATATTTCGTTTAAAATCTCTGAATTATAATTATCAACTATGATGATTACCGAATGTCGTAAAGTTACGTGTGTATTATAATATAATGCATAGATGATTAAATTATACAGTTATACTTCCCACATAAACCCACACTTAATATTATTCTTACACATATTATAATATTAGGTATACTATTATTTTTTTTTAGAAACTATTTTGATAAACGCATTTTTGGACCTTCTCGATGTTCTAGCAGCCTGCACGAGTGTTATTTAGGTAAACACTGCAGCTTTTCGATGCCCATACTAATAAATTAAGATATATTATTATAATATAGTTCATAATTAATAGGTAAATTACATTTATCCGTTCAATTTTATAAAATAAAATAAAAATGTTTTATTTAAATGTTATAAATATTTGAATTCATATACATAATATAACGTCATAAATCATAATAGCCAATATGTACATAATATATAAGTTTTATAATATAGGTACTTAAACAGTTAAACTATACCGATATAAGTTATATATTTCTACACTGATACGACTCGTCTATAATCGTTGTATGATGTATATCTGCAGTAGTTCTTAATGTTTTCAGAATAACGAAACCCTTAGAATTTTATAAGATTTTGAGGATCACAGCAGTAAAATAAAACAGTACCTACTTACAATATTTTATGTATAATATATATCTAAAATTAGGTACATAATATATAACAGTTTACATATATTATCAGTATATGGTATGTCAGTCAATTGAAAATAAAATAATTGTATAGTACAAGTATAAAGACGATCAAACTAAAAATTCTTATTTTTTAAAAACGTTTTTATTTTTTCACTAATTTTTAAATTCAGGCGGAACACTTTCTCCAAGTTTATGGAACATCGGTTAAAACCACTGATAAGAACCTACCTAACTTTTTATTCTGTAGGTAGTGTTTTTAATCATAATATTTATAGACAAACTGTGCATGACGAAGATGCGTAGCGGTATACCTACGCATTATATCGTTTATTATATATTATATAGGTTATACACGCTATAATAATGTTAAGTATATAATACCTATACAACCTACATCACAGTTTTCCGGCAAATTTTCGACTTTTGTTTATTATTTTGAATACATGAATCAAAAGTATGAGATACTTATGACCAATGTTGATACATATTTAAGGTCAACATGCATAGCCGTCCCAAGGGGGAGGAGCAAATGGGGAAAGTGCCCCAGAGGGTCTAAAGTATTATGAATTTAGGGGGCGTCATAAAAATGAATGATAAAAGAAAAATTTGGTGTTTTCATTTTAGGTATTATTTTTCTTTTTATACTGTAAAATAAAAGATGATTATTTATCAAATTGTATACTATTAGATATAAAACTATGAAATAATGTGTTAAATCATAATGCGACATACCTTCAATAATATATAAATATATACATATTAATAATATATTCAATATTCATAAAAACAAATAAAAATATTAATACTTATAAGTTATAAAAATACAATAGTATAATTTATTTACATGCAAAATATTTTAAATAATATGTATACACATCATTAAAATAATTAAGTAATATACTTATAAACTAAACTAATTCATATCTTTGGAAGTATTAAATATTTTCTTCACTTGAAAAAGATTTTTTCTGGTTTTGGAATTAGCAAATTTAATGAAGAAATCTTTTTTTTTCAAATCTAGTTTATTAGCTACATCTTTTTCTATACCTTTTTAAAATAGCTATATTAGAAAGGCGGTCCTGACCCATACTAATATACTATTTCTCAAATACTGTTTGATTAATTTCAATTTTAAGAATGACATCACCGCCGTTGCTACTATCACATGGAATATAAACAAACATTTAGTTATAACATCGCAGTATGGATTACAGAAACCATTTTTAATTATTAACAAAGCGAGGTCCTTAATTGTTATGTTTAATAATCCTCCTTTAATTTGCCTGGTAAAATATGGAGTAATATCATCATTATTTTATATTTATAGAATGATATTTCAATAACACATAAAATATCTATACTGACAGTGAAATTTGATTCATACATAAATACATTAAAATAATGTGATTTTGATATTTGTTATCAAATACGAAAATAGTAAATTATTAGTTGGTCTGTGGACTGGGGCCCCTGCAGTCCGTGGGCCTCAATGATCAACAACCCCCACCCCCGGGTAGTTGTGTTACTGTAATCATTGTACCCAAAGATATATGTATATTATGTTATAATAAGTTATAACCATAATTCATAAACTTTATAAGTATAAGGTCTATGGTTATAACTTATAACCAACTCATTATCAATTTTACCCACTTCTTAAAATAAATCGAGTAGAGTAGTTTGACTGAATTCTGTAAATTATATTCACTTATATTCACTTATACAATTTACAATGTTGAGTGTTGTACACGCCACAGGCAGAAACGCAGAACGTATAGGTAATTTATAAAAAAATCTACTAATTTCTGAAAATAGTTATATATTTCTTTCTATAATGTACCCAGAATAATGAAATCGGTGTTAACTTCGAAAAAATCATAGGAACAAAATAAATACATTAATTAAAATATAAAATAAATATGATTCCAATAATAATAATGAAAAAATAAGTAGGAACCTTTAACTAATAAGTATTAAACATATTTAAGGTATGTGGTTAATTATAAGCTAAAAATGTGAAGTCAATATTTTTTGGTGGGAGGGAGAGGGGCGTCAAATATTGTTGCGCTAGGGCGTTATTGGTGGTTAGAGCGGCACTGTCAACATGACGCACCAAGTCATAGAACATACCTATTTGAAAAAACCTTCCAAAAAATTATACCACGATAATACGATTTGTAGTATGAACATGATCACTGTGACATTGCAAACTGCTGCAGTGTATACATATAATACAATTATAATAATAGGTGTATTATTATTATGTTTGATTAATATGTATAAATGTTTACATTGCGGATGCCACGAAATGTTTATCGATTACTTACTGCAAAGTTGCACATTGGTATAGATGAAAAGTAGGAAAGGAATATCCGAATATCCTTCTCAAAGAAATAGTTTTATGATTCCCATTGCACATTCGCACACGCATACACACGCAGTTATAACAGTGTCCTGTGTTTAGAGATTGGTCACACATAGATATTATATAATATATATATGTAATATGTATATTTTAACAATAAGGAATTTACGGCACGTAGATGTTAGTAAGTATACCGACCATTTCCTGCACGGAAAAAAACCATAAATTATAATAAACTATTATCATTATTCATTAATTGAAAGGTGAATATTGTTTTGAAAAAAAATATAAACACTTGCCGTTTTGTCATTCATTTAATTTATAATAATGGGTAGCTACTAGCTAATCCATTCAAATATCAAATATTAAATAGTAAATATATGGCCAGGCCATCTGTCGTTGTTGCAAGTAAGTACCTATACGATGCGTTGAACTGTAGAAAATGTATTTATGTATAAACACAGAGTGATTCATAAAACGTGCTCACCTCTTTTATCCTTTAATAATTTATTCATATTTCAGATTCAAATTTTTGGGGACGTGGCGAAATCTTACTAACTTGAAAAAATCAAAATTCAATTGCCGTCAGTAGAAATGTACCTGTAATATAATATATTAATAATATACATTCTTTATGCTTCTGGAAACCCGTATTACTACGCGATATTCTATTTCGTCTAGGAAAATCTGAAAGAAAAATTATTGTAAGTATTGTGAAGCACTAAAAACGCGGATCGAAATTATCGAAAGTAATAAATATAATATATACTAGATACCAATGTACATTATTATCATAGGCGCATTAGGGGAGGGGGGCTAAGGGGACTATATCCCCTCCCCGCATGGCCCCATGAACCGTATTTATTTTAGACTATATATTATAATATTATATTTAAAAAAATATTTTACAAAACCAATATATTCATCCCCCCCCCCGCCTGTACAAATTTCATGGCTACGCCACAGAATTTATTATATATATATATTATTTATGACGTACAAACTACAAATTATAAAAAATATTTCTCTTAAATTCGTTAGAGTTCAGAAGACGTAATGATAAACTCAATGCACTTAGTGGGCATGGAGTATGGACATTTCGCAAACATCGTCGATGATGGAGAAACCGCGGTACTTTGGGGCGAGGTAATCCATTGAATTTATGCAAAAGTGAAAATATATTATTGAGACAACCCGCTTCCGGAACATTTGGAGGACTTGTTTCGGGCCAAACACCACAAGCGGCGCCCACCATACAAGAGCTGCTGTGTCAAAGATTGAAAGGCCACCGGCTCCAACGTCGGAATTTGCCGCTCAATGGTCACCGTCTCCACGGTAAAACGTAATACAACATTCCAATCACAAAAGAAACACTCAAGTCTGTGGTGTTGAAGCCTGCCGGAGATAAAATGTTCGGGATACGGCTTTCGACGAAATAATGTGCAACCAACAGCCCGCGTGCCGGATCCAGCCCACCAATTAGGTTTTTGTACTGGCCCGTCTGCTATAATCAATGTTTTGAAAATAATATATTTAATATATATTTTTCTCATTTAGTTTTCAGTTTTTAATTATTTTTTCTTTTGGTGTTATTCATAATAGCTTATATAATAATAATACTATAATAGTCATACATAAACAGATTGGCCCCACGATACCAAAGCGTATTTTAAACGTGGCCCACGGCCCACCATAAAAAAATGTGACAGACCCCTGTTGTATGTTATCAACATTCAACGGGTGTCACCGGTTTCCGCCAAAAATTACCTTTCCGTTTTCGGCCAATACCTTTTTCCGCCAAATCAGAAAAAACGTCATTCCTTTTTCCGCCAATTATAAATTATTGAATTTTAAAGTTTAGGAACCCTTACGTAAAGATTTAATAATTGCACACTATAGAGTTAAAAAATAATAATATTTTTTCCAGTTATTACTTATTATATATTAGTAATGATATTAGTGTACCGACAAAATAAGTCAAAAAATATAATCAAGCGCTGACATATTGACATATTGTCATCAAGACAATGCAAATATAAATATCATTTTTTTAATACTTATATCTATAATACCTACCTAATAAGTGTTATGATAAAATTATATTTTTTGACTTATTTTGTCGGTACACTAATATCATTACTAATATATAATAAGTAATAACTGGAAAAAATATTATTATTATTTAACTCTATAGTGTGCAATTATTAAATCTTTACGTAAGGGTTCCTAAACTTTAAAATTCAATAATTTATAATTGGCGGAAAAAGGAATGACGTTTTTTCTGATTTGGCGGAAAAAGGTATTGGCGGAAAACGGAAAGGTAATTTTTGGCGGAAACCGGTGATACCCCATTCAACGTACGGATTATAGGCGTAACTAGACCTTCATCCGCAGCGGCCGTTGTTCAAAATCAATCAGAAAATTTAAATGGCTCATGACAAGTCAAAATATTTTGTAAATTGTATCATGTATAGAAAATGGCAAAATAAAAATTTGGGGTAAATGTCAAGTATATCTATAAGGTTAAAATGGTTATTTGTTTTGTTTTGCAACAAAATCAGAAAACCGTTAATTTACAAAAATTGTTGAAAACCATTGCAAAAAAATGTAAGCTTCAAACATTCATAAAAAATAACTGTGGATTTACATTCAACCTTTTGATTTCTATTAACAACAACTTATGTGGAACTTTGTATTAAATTTTCAAATATTTTTAATGAACGAAAAATATGTTTGTAACAATTTTGTATCACCAAAAAAACTAAATTAATTTTGTCAAAAACTGGTTTTATGTAAAAATCCTCGTTTTTCCTTAATTTTATTTTTATTTTTCACAACGTTTTTGGAAATTCGTGAAAAATTTTCATTATGCGCCTCTCTAATAAGAACCACAGGCGCTATAGACACTATAGATTCACTTCTCCACAAGAAAAAATACTAAATTTCAAATCAAAGCAATATTTCGACTACTTATACTCTGTATATAGTTACACACTCAATAAAAAACCCATATCATTGTGAAATCAATACATTTGACACAGCTCCACTCAGAGTCTAAAAATTATTCCAAAAGTACAATTTTTATCGAACGCTGTTTATCGGCCATTCGCAGCTCCTTCGGTATTTCAGACACCATTATGTAAATTATATGTGTATGGTAAATTATCCGGATGTTTACTTATCCGGACTATCCTTGACATAAATTTATTAGTCCGGATAATCGGCCTTCTATTGTATTTGAAAATATGTGGTCCTTATTATAAGTATATTATACTTAGAAATTCCAAGCATCAGAATTTAACTAATTTCATCAGTAAAGTAAAACATAGCGGTGATCAATAGTCATTTGTATTTTGTAATTGTATGCGTAATGCGTATAACTACGACAGTTCCGCGTAAAAACCGGAAAACCGAAAATGCCTTTTTTTGTCGTGGTTAGTCCAACTTAATACCTATTAACTATTATTCATTACTTTACGACACTGTTTAATAAACAAGCATGAAAAATATCTTAAATAGTTGTATACATATATATATAGCCATATAGGTATAGTAGCGTATCAACAATTTTTTTTCGGGAGGGGTTATGATTTATTTTTGTCGAATTTTATCTGAAAATGATTTATTAATGATAAGGTTGTTATAATTTAACAATTTTCGGGGGGGGGGGGGGGGGCTGGATACGCCACTGAGTACTGTAGTAGAAGTAGATACAAGGTACTTATAATATTTATGTACCATAGTTATTTTGTGATTCTTCTGCAGCTTTCTTAAGCTTCTTAGTTACTGTAGGAAATAAATTAGTATACCATATATTATACACCTATAGTATGCTCAATGCCATAATATGAAATATAATGTGTAGGTATGCAATTCTTACAATATTAGCAACAAAAAAATAATCTTGCCTATAATATGTATCGTTAATATTTTTAAATAACTATAATAAATATTTATTTATTGACATTCTTAGAAAAAAAACTAAAATTAATCAAACACAATCGAAGTGAAGTCGAATCAGGGTCACCAAACAATTTTAACAAATTTTCATTTATTTTCGCATTTCATTATCTATTTCACTATTTGTATTATTGTTATTATCGAGAAGACGATTTTCTAATGTCACCCGCGCGTATTCACTGCAGTAGTGCAATTAATAGTAATATAATATATTATATACTAATACTATAATACTAATATACTATAATAAAAGTTACCTCTTACCTATAACCTGCCTATAATAATATTATAACCATACGGTCCATACGGTAATACAAAGGTATAGTACCTTCTAATGATTACCTATAACATGACACATTAATATTTATCATTACGTTTGTAATTCTACTTCACTAGTCACGAGAAATGTCGTTTGTCTGCTGGGACGCTTCTTATAAACGGGCATTGTAACGAACAATAATATAAATATGTAATAGGTATGTACATGCATGACGTTAACGAACACTACGAACGATTTCTGATAAAAATTGAGTTTGCGTATGACAGTACCTATATATAATAGTATAAATATAGGCATAATAAAATATTAATATAGATGCCTAGCACCAAGTGCGTCCATAGAAATGTTCACCATGGGGGGGATGTATATGTACAGAACTACAGTAGGTATATGTTAATTAATTGGAAAGTCAGTAGCTCTAATTCGAAATATAATGAAGATCAGTGGCGTGGTGAACATTTCTAAACCTTGATTCCCAGCATATATTTCAGTACCTACCCCCTCTTTATCCCCTTAATATAATATATAGTACATATAATTATTATGTGACTGTAAATATTTTAATTTTTGTTGTATGTTATTGGTTACCATAATGTACCCAACCACCCCACCTCCATAAAAAAAAATCCGCAATGTCGCCTAGGCGTCATAAAAAGATATTCTAGTGCAGTGTTTTTTTTTTTTTAATGTAATATAGACTAAAAGCCCCCTTTTACCATCACAAGGTCTAAAAAAAAATACTTCAAAAAATGTTTAAAATTCGAAAATAGCCATTTTGTAGAATTATTTATTTCTAATATATGGAGAAAAAAAACAATTTTTAAATTGGTTGAATTTTGAATGAATGGAAGCAATTTATATTTTCAAAAATACAGCGTAATATTGTAAAATTGTATGGTTGTCAGTTTATCAGGCATTAATAGGTAACTAATGCTAATCCAATAGGTGATAAAAAACACACCACTCGTTGAAGTTGTACCTAAGTAATACACTAATATGTTTTATTTGTTTTATAATATTGTGAGTTATATCCACCATGATATATATATATATGCATAAGTGAGTTTTATAGACTCGTGATTTTTGTGTTATAGAATTTCTGCAGTTTATTTTGAATTAGAGCTACTGACTTTCCAATTAGTTAACATACTGTATAATACTATAATATATAACCATAACATAATTAATACAAAAATATAAAAATATACATACCCTATGAAAGAACATACACTTGAAAAAGAGTCGAGACTCTAGAGGGGTTAACAAAGCTCTCAGAGCGGACCTTTTCAATTATAACGCAGAGTCGTAGACTAATAATTCGTGCGCGTTACGGTCAGTACTATTTGTCTAATTATATTACTGTACAATACGTACTGGCCGTACTATGCTAAATTAGTATTATATGAATTTAAAAAACCGGGAAAGTCGCTATACTCTGCAGTCTTTGCTGTATGGTTAGTAGGAGTCGAGTGACTCGAGTAATAATGTAAATGTGTAATGGATGTGTTAAATTTGAATTCAATGCTAAATTACTGAGTATATTGTGATGAAAAACAATTCAGAGCGGAGTCTTACAGACAGTCAGACAGACCTCCTAATTTATAAGGATAATACTTATTTC
Source organism: Macrosiphum euphorbiae (assembly GCA_949089665.1). Taxonomy (NCBI): domain Eukaryota; kingdom Metazoa; phylum Arthropoda; class Insecta; order Hemiptera; family Aphididae; genus Macrosiphum; species Macrosiphum euphorbiae. The sequence continues at coordinate 62,826,356 of CARXXK010000001.1, read as the reverse complement.
TACTTATATATAAGGAGATTATAAGCTTTTTGTATCATAATTATATTTTATGGACACAAATTATAAAGCTATTACAAACCAAAAATAAAAAATACGCATATCGGGCATATATCATTTTATAAAACTAATAAAAAATAATATATAGGTATGCCTACTGTTTAAGAAACATTCGTGACCTATCACCTATGTCCCATATTAAGCGCACAGATATCGTATTGCATGAAAATAATTTCGAAAACTTATAAGTTTGCAGTAGACAAAAGAAAAAAAAGAACAGAAAATAATACGCAGCACTGTAACTTGATTATGTATACATATTATTACATATATAGAGGCGCGTTACCTACAACCTACCTATAGCTACAGTACAGGTGTCAGCAGATGAATATAATATTATATAAAACCGATTATATGTATTATAAATTATAATATATATAATACTTACCTACATGGCCGCTGCCCGCTATATATTATTGTTGTACTTCACTCGTGTCTCGTATAATATAATATTATGGTCGTCTTGACTAACATGTCTTTCTCTCACTCCACAGAGCACAATTTAGGCATACCTACTATTAAACAATCATCAAACATATTGATTTAAATATAATGTGCATTAAAAACGAGATGGTGCACAGTGCAAAACTGCAAACCACTGCATTAGTGACGCAAATTTCGTCATCCGATACGCGCAACGAAGTAAAAAACGCGGCACTGCGATAATAAACCGACCACCCGATCGGACACTTGTATATACCTATACTTACATATGAGTATACAATATACATATAATATTATTATTATTATAACGTGATTTGCTGTACATTTATGGCCAATACACCTATATATTATATCGCAGGGACGCCAAAAAGATTAGAATCGCGTGAGTGGCGCTTATTTAGCCGTGAAGAACCACGGCGACGTTCCAGTTTGAGTTTTCTATGGGCTCGAATCGTTATATATTACCACGATTTGAAATATTGCACCTTAAAGGCTTAAACCGTGGTTATTACTCGTTGTACACTGTAGTTGTTGTTGTATCCTACTCACATATATTAGTATATTAGTATTATTATTATTATATTGTGAAATATAAATTATGATTTATGGCGATCTATAAAATAGCCGGTGTAGAACTGCGTAGGCGTAGCCGACGCCCCCTCTATATTATGTCCACGTTAGTACTTATTCAGTTGTGCTACTCCTGCAGTGTAGTATCTAAATAGTATATACACTTAACATACAAATGGAAATACGGATATTAATTTATATTAAACATTTTTTACATGCATATGTTTAGGTTTTCACTGTAATGTTTCGCATCTTATTTAGGCAAGATAGATAGTATGTACCTATATAATTGATGCGCTGCCATATTCAAGTTTGATAGTAGTTTCTATTATATCTATTCTGTGGTAGTAAAAATAAAATGATAGAATTGCTATAACATGATAATAGTTTTGAAATTTTTGTGTTGACTCTAATCTAACATTTTTAATGATTTCACCAACACAGTTAATCACGATTAAGCTTCAATTACGCTTAATCGGCTGATAACAGATATTAATTTATTGAATTCAGCCGATTAAACTCCGGTTAACTTTAATCGTGATTAACTGTGTTGGTGAAATCGGCCCTAAATATATTGCAACAACTAGCCATTAATAATAATTATGAAAAATATTAGCAATTTATAAATACAATTTATATTAATTGTACTTTGTTTAATTGAATAAACATATTCTGACATTAATTAATAAGTAATAATAATAAAATTGATTTTTTAATGAATGATTAAAATGTATAAGGGTTTAATAGTTAATCCTCTTTAATAATTTAGTGAAAATTAAAAATTTAACGGCAGTTCCAGTCATATAATCATTGTTCTTTTTTTGTGTATCAACCATATAAATCAGCTTATACTTTGTTCGGCGAGGAAACATGTCAATTCTGTGCATTATCCCACGTCACCCAGCTATTGAAACCAGTACCCCTAGGGCAAGGAGTCTAGTGGGGTTGAGCAGAAAAATCGATAGTTGTAGGGCCACAGCATGTTCGCTTGCTGAGTATAGCCAGTATAGGTTATAATTTATCATCCTAATAGGTTAGACTTTTATTTGACAAGACCTCTATATTATATTTATATTTCCACCCGTGTCATTCTTGGGTTATGTACAAAATATGTAGGAACTGTGTTATTATTATTCATTTTAATAATTGTTGAGTATGCAATTTTAACAACATTTTGTCCAAATATTAAATGTAATCAATAAATTGTAAAGAAACTATGATAACATTTCTCATTTAACTTTAAAAAATAATAAACATTATAATTTAACCGTGAAACAGATAAACAAAAATATTAAAATAAATAATAAATGAATAAAATAATATGCTAAACCTAAAATTTTGTTTAAGTAATATGAATAATGTAGCCTGTATAGTAATGCTATCAATAATTTTGTTGATATATGAAAAATATTAAAATTTAAACAGAATTGATAACAATTTTGTTCTGTTTAATAAAAAATGGTATTCATAATTAGCTAACTAGGATAACTATATCCAATCACAATAAAGCATAAGTTATGTTTTCCCATCAATACACCAAATTTACATTTACCATGGTGGCTGTTGCTGATTTTGTGGTGGGTATTGTGGAGGATATTGAGGATATTGTGGTTGACCTTGAGCTGCGTAATTTTGATAGTCTGGAACCAAATACGTTATTATAAGCGTAACTGGTAAATAAAATATTTTTGTGGTTTGCTGCACAACAAACACAAATTATTTTTGACACACAATCTTGAAAAGACAACATTGTCTGTTATATTTTTCATTATCAAGGAGATAAAATTAAAGAATAACGAGACAAAAGTATCAAATTGCATACTTTGTTTTAAATAAAAATTAAGTATGAATAATTTATATATATTGACCCTCACTCTGTTTCAAAAAGAGATATAAGAGTAACCTCAGGTGGCGGGCTGTTTCTGTGCACAGCGGCAGCAATGAGTGTAGTTATCACACTCTTGGGAGAGACACTTTATTATTCAAACAACCGTCTAGCTTGCATTTTGCTAAGTTTAATACAGTAAAGCAATTTTTGGTTGCGGAAAATAGTTGTAAACTAAAGCTAGCAATGAAAATCGGAAAATTGGTTGGTGCCTGAGGTTTATATGAGACAGAATATATCATACATTATTTGGTCCATATTAAATATTCTAAAAATAAGTAATATTCTTGATCATATACTTTTCACTAACTTTTAGTGTTTAAACAAACCTAAAAAGGTATTTTAATATATAGCATAATAACCTATTAATGTCTTCTCAATTTATTGTACACAAATTAAACCCATGTGACCAAAAAACAATTTAACCAGCAAATACTAGAATTTAGTTTGAAACTCAATACTTAAAAAATAATGAACTCAGTTCAGACTCAAGACTCACAAAAATATAATATCTTTTTCATTCCCTAGTTAAAAATTAAAATGTATTATATAGCACATAATTTACCTTGTGGCTGATAATGACGAAGTGTTGCATAAGGATTGTATGTAGTTGGCATAGGCGGTGCACACATGTACGTACCAGGTTGGTAAGATGGCCCAGTCCTTGGAAGTGTGTATGGCAAGGGCATACCCTGTGGTTGCATAGGATAAGGGAGCTGAGCACCCATTGGAGCTTCATCTATATGAGAAATTTGAATTAAAAATAAAGTATTAACACAACTTATATTAAAACTTAAATTAAAATAATAAAATGTAATTGTATGCTTACAGATTTGGGTTTTAGCTGGTGCAACTGGAATGGAAACAGGTTTTTCTCTGCTCAAATCTGCAGTTAATGATTTAAGTAACTCTTCTTTTTCTGCTTTTCGAGCAAAACAAAAATCAGAAATTTTGTTTTGGGCAGTGATTAAAATCTATAAAATAATAAATAATAATTAATATTTATTTAAAATAAAATAAAATAAAAAATTTGAGTGCTTATTTTAAGTGTAACAACACAAAACTGATTTTTTTTTCAAAACTACTTAATTATACAACATTTTTTAATTTTCATAAATAGTATATTAATTCATATAATTACTTCGGTCAAGTCATTATAAAATTTGGTTCCTTCAACTAAATTACTTTGTAAATCATTAAATACATCATAACCAGATGCTAAATCTTTAAAGAGGGCTTCCCTTTGGCCGCCACTGCTCTTTTCTCTACAAAATTCTGAATTCACCACCTAGAACCAAAGACGTGTCAATTAATTAATTATAAAAGGAAAATACTTTTTAAAGAACATACCTGTATATTCGATAAAAGTTTTTCTTGTCTAGCAAGACTATCATTAACTTGAGCTTTTAAATGTCCATAAGATTGATCTAAACTCTCAGTTGACAAATTAGCTTCATGGATAGATCCTTCTTCAGACAAAGCATTCAAGAACTTTGATTTCATATCAGTTGTGGCACATTTTAATTCCGTTTCAATGACATCTCTTTCATTTTTCAATACTTCCACCTATATTAATAAATAATTTTTAAATGAAAATATTTTATGAAAATAGAATAATTTATATTTACCTCTTCCATTAAGTGTTTTAATTTATCAGCAGCTGTGGAGTTGGCAAAATTAACTCCAGAACTCGATCCAACTGGTAATACATTTTGCATGGCTTCCTGCCCCTCGGATAATAAATAAATAGCTCGCTTGTGTGTTTCAAACTTTTCATGAATCATCTAATACGATGGAATATGGAAATATAATCATAAACCTTTAACTAATAACTAAAATGTGAAATAATAATTCAATATAATTTTACCTTATCAGCAGATTTGGCATTTTTAATGATCTCACGATATTTAGTTATGTTTACTTTAAAAACTTGAGTAAGAACATTTGATTTAGTGCGATTCCATTTTTCTTTGAACTGTGCTTGGAGTTGTTCGTCAGACGCTTGTTCTTCATTCAACATCCTTTCAGACTAAGACATTTGTTTTATAACAAAATTGTTAAATAAAATTTATTAAAATTATCTATGTTTATAAATAACCTCATTGATTATTTCTTCATTTCGTTTCAATAGCTCTGGTAACTCTCTGATCATATTTTCTAATTTTTGAACTCCGCCATTCATTCGTAAACTGTTTGATTTTTCTACTAGTGATTGTGGTATTCCTACGCCTTTAACATCCTCTAGTGCTGCTGGCAAGTTTAATGACGCTAAACATCTATGAACAAATACAACATAATAATATACAAAGTTATAAAATTATTATGATTCTTCAAGTGTAAATAAATAACCATTATATGATTTAGTAACATACCCATTCAATATTTGTGTAGATTCTCTCAACTTTCCAATTTCTGAATTAACAAGTTCTGTTTTACGAACATCATATGCGCTAAGTGCTTGTTGAACTGATATTGGTACTAAATCTTCAAATAAATCTTAAAAATAAAACATAAGTGGAATAAAACCAAATTAAGTTCAAGCAATTTAATACAAATGTATACCTTTAAATTTGGAAGAAAACCTTGATGGCACAGGAGTAGGTTTGGCAATCACAACTTTAGATATTACTTCTAAATGTTTGACATCTGGAATTCGTTCATGATAAATAAAGTCGTTGTCCTTTTTTGCTTCATTTAACTCTTGTATAGCTTTATTTAGAAGCTCATTGTAATATGAACGAGCACATCGTTCTTGACCAGCTTTAAGAAACGAAATCGCCACCTGAATAAAATCATAACAGTAATAATATTGCAGCCACCTCAAATTATTTGTTCATACATACATTAAGCCTAGCTATTTGTTCACCAACAGTTTTATTATTCTTACAAACCATTGCTTGATAATATTGAGCCAACCCATGAAATATTGACTGTTTACCATAAACCTATCAAATTTAAATTTAAAAATGTTTTAATGTTTCTGAAACCAAATAATATTTTAATAATATTTAGTGTTTACATTTGATGTCCATTCTTTATCCACTGACATCATAACTGTTTCCCTCTCCATCATTTTCACTGTTTCTGCATAATATTCTTCACATTGTGCACATAATTTAGCAATTGTCTGATCTTTCATTTTATCTAAAAAAATAAAATATAAATATAATTTCAGTAGGTACACTATTAATAATTATTAAATAAATATGTTATTTATATCCACTTACCAAAAAATAACAAATTATATAGTTGACTTTACCATATAAATTAGGACTTACCAGAAAAAGTAAACCATCTCAATATTTATTCCTACTCTAAGGATTACAATATATGTTTTTATTTTTATGCAAACTCATTATGTTAACTGTCATTTGCTTTCATGTAAACAAGAATACATTTGAATATTTCAGATATCAAGACTAAAATAGTTTGTACTTATTAGAAATGTACACCCTATAGTAAAACATCGACTATTGTTATATGGATTTAAGTAATTCACTAATTATTCTGTAAGAAATATTACAAACATAAAATCTCAACTACCTAAATCTTATCAAACATAGTTTTTTCATAGTTAGCCAATACTTTTAACTATCCAGCCACTTATAAATATAAAATATTGTGCTTATCTCCAAAAATAATAAACATGCAGATAATCCTTGCTCTATGAGCATTATCTCTATATTTTTAAAAATATATTAAAGTATTATGATAAAAAAATTTATCTCACTCTCAGATAATAACAAAACCATTCCCAGCAACCAATTTTGTTTTGAATTAAAGCATGTCTAATGAATAATGATCTAATAGTTATGGGAAGAATACATTATTAGTCCCTCCCTAATCTCTTGGCCATACATGAAATAGAGAACTACTTCAACTCTAGCTACATATTTAACTGTCAGTTGACACCACTTATGTATATTAATTCATGTAATAAAAATATCCAAATGACTAACTGTATAAACTCAATATAAATTATAAAATATAATAACATGCAAAAAATAATTACAAATTCATTACCTATATTTGCTTTAACTATAAACACTTCTTGAGCTTGAGCCAACATAAGAGATGATAACATTGCCAATGTATCTGGATTTAAATCTGGAGTTGGATCTTGTTGAATTACATTCATAACTGTTGTTTTTAAAGTATTGAATATACCAGCACTTTGCTAAGAACAAAAATGTTAGTTTTATAAATTTAAAAACAATTATATGTACAGTCACAAAAAAATAATCATGATTGAATATAAAATGCATTATCAAATCAACAAAGTAAAAACCCATCCGTAATATGATTTTTAAAAATAACCATTATTTTTACTAAATTTTTTACAATATTTATAATGCTGAGGACATTTTGATTTTAATCTTGCGATTATTACCCAGGGTGACACCACCAAACCATCAAAACCGGTTTCACTATAGCAAGGTATCGAGTGGGGATGCGTAAAATTGGGCTTTTATTAATATGACCTCGACAGTAAAGCACCAAAGTTTATATGTGCAATTAAATTGTGTTCTCTCACCAAACAGAGTATCATAACCAAACTACCATGTATTTTAAAAAGTTTGTGGAAAATGTATGTAAAAAATAGCTATAGACAACATTAGATTATATGAATAGATAGAACCTTGACATATAACTGATTTTATACTCCGGCCCACGAGAGAGTATTACCGTCGCCCGACGAAAACTCGTCCGATTCCGCGCATTCCCCACTACTCGGCATGCCGACAACTTGTTCGGTACCGGTCGGCAGCGCTCAACGCTATACGGTGTATAGCGGTCTCGGAAATAGTGGGGGAAATGGGGCCTCGGAACGATCTCCGCCGTCAGTCTGCATGCGCAAAACGGTAATACTCTCTCGTGGGCCGGAGTATAGTATAGCCAGAAGTTGTCTGAGAACTAGTCTTAAATTTTAACAGCTTAAACTTCAGCTTTGATTTATTTTTTTAGGACAATTAAATCTTTAAATATCTTAAATCCATCTTATGTAATGTACAGGCAAAAATGTAGTTGCTATAATATATGTCAGGGAGATTCCACACTACAATTTGTTGGAGAAAAATAAAACTATATGTGTTTTAACAAACTGGCTAGAGTTATACACGGATAATAATTTTGAAAACAGAAGACAAATTTGGATCCTTTGAGCAGTATTTTTAATTTATTATTCTTAAAAAGAACCTCACTTGAAATGAAGAAAAAAATTCAACGGAAAAAAACAGTTCAATTTTTTTTATAATTCTGACTTGAAGAATTCAATATAGACCATAAAATAAATTAAAATATGTTTTCAAATTTAATATCTAAGTAAAACTCAAGATAGTGCTATTGATTATACATAGTAATAATAATAATAATCTAAATAATCATAATCAATGATAGTACGTTTACTAGGTACTTATAGTCTATTTTACTCAAAAAATCTGTAGCGTGGAATTAATGTGATATTGTCAATTTGAGTATGACATATTTGGTATGTGACATTTAAAAGCTAAAACTATATTATAATAATAAGGGCAGACCATTCTAACAATATAACATTTAACTTAAATTATAGTATTAAGTTGATTATTTTATTTACTTGGAGAAGTTTAGCAGCCATTTTTAAACCATCATCGGTCTCCAAATTTTGGGCAGAAGCTATTGCACTTTGTTGAGCTGCTATATTAAATAGTACACATATTCTTTCATAAGCAAATGAACATAGAGCTAAAAATTATAAGATAAACATTAAAATTTAGTAAACATCTTAAATGAATATAAAATAATTTGTGTAGCATAAGGTTTATATAATTTGAACATACTTATACTGACTTTTCCATTAGCAAAGAATGATGTCATTTTATTGAATGCGTCTTTCCACTTGAAAGGAATCTGTACTTCAGATGAAGGCACTTTCGATTCTAATGAAGTCATCTGATCGTAATAACTGTAAAAAAAAATAGAATATATAAACTACCTAAGCACCTACACCCTTTTAGTCGTTATTAATTCAGTGGTATACGCAGGAGTAGGGTTCTAGTGTTTTGGTCCCCCCTGAAATTTCTTTTCTCTACAAAAAATTCCTATTTATTTTGATACACATAGATCAATAGTTAGTCATTTTTGATAGTTATAAAATAAATTATGAAATTTGACAAAGACGTTGATAATCATAGTTTCAGTTTTATTTTTGGCTGATTTAGAACATTGCTAAACGTCTGCCATAATCGATGGTGTATGATCCATATATTTATATATTGATGTATCATCGTCCATCAATTATTACCATGTTTATAACGAATGGCGGACAATTTCCCCCCGGACATTTTCCCCCCGACTGTTTTTGGCGTAGTAGGACATTTTCCCCCCAATATAAATTCGATGCGGACATTTTCCCCCCATTTTTTTTTTAAGTTTATTATTTATTATTTAATAAGAAATTATTTTTTTTCAGTAAAATATAATTTTTTTTTATAAATATAATCAATTATACTATAATTACCTATTATAGTAGATGTATATTTTTGATCAATTCAACTACTTTAAACAATAAAACAATAGTAATATTATATTTAAAAGATTGTCTAAATAAAAAATAATAGTACCTACTATAAACTATTTTTATGTCTTATTATATTTATGAAAAAAAAAAATGAAATTTTTAACCTATTTTACTTACCTATACACAATTACTTTACGTTTTTATTATATTTATGAAAAAAAAAAATATGAAATTTTTAACCTATTTTACTTATTTCCATTTTTTCGTATGTCTTATTATATTTATTGAAAAAAAAATGAAATTTATAGTATACATTTATAAAGTTAATTGTAGTAGGTATAATTGATTATATTTATGAAAAAAAATAATTTAAAAAAAAGGGGGGAAAATGTCCGCATCGGAACATTTTTCGGGGGAAAATGTCCTACTACGCCAAAAACAGTCGGGGGGAAAATATCCGGGGGGAAATTGTCCGGATACCGTTTATAACGGCCCAAAGATGCTCTATACATGACCACGTTAAACACTTTAAATGTAGAATAAATTTGAGACTAACTATAATTTGTTATATAAAAACTGTATAGGAAAAAATAATGTAAATTATTTACACAGGTAAACCCCTGACCGAACTGAAATCCTACGTACGCTACCGGTTATTATCAAAATAGAACTAAGCTGATTTACGTGTATATCAGTTCGAGGGAATTGTCATATTTGTCCAACACCTTCCAAAGCGCCTGGCTGCGGAGTTTGCTGAGTTCGTTGATCGCTTCAGTGTAGTCTTCAGGATTGTCAGCCGAGTTGTAATGTGACGATATCAGGTTCCGCAAAGGTTTCACTATGTTCACTTCGGACGCGCGTTTCGTGGGCACCATCAACAACGACGTGGTTAATGCCATACTGGATGTCGGTGACGAAAAATTTCACAAATTTAATAAAAAAAAACTCGACGCTAGACAAAGGAACGACGGAGTTGTCGTGCCCGACGGACTCATAAATGGACTTCCTGGCGTCAAGTCTGAGGTACAGATATCCAAGAGTTGTCAGCGTATGGGCTGACAATAGCAGTAATTAATACTAAATAGTAAATACGTGATGACTAATAATGAGTAATGACTAAGACTAAATGAAGTTCGCGAGTAAATGAGTGTTCGGACAGTGAAGTGTGAACCGTGAATACTGAATGAATCTTCCGTAAGGGCATTAGGCGATAATAATACGTTATACGTTATAATGTAAATTATGTATATATATACTATTCTATGTAACTGTCTTTATTACCACCACAGAACAATATAGAATAGACACTCGATCAGCTGTGAGGGTTTACGTATCCCTACGGTATGATGTATTGGACTATAAAAGTTGTACCGTATCCGTAATCTGATAGAACGTTAGCAACGTGTATCCCTCTTTGTTACGGAATTTTTATAAACGATTAATAAGGATAAATAATTTATTTTTCATATTTTAAGTATATCAATATTAAATTTTGGTAAAATGAATAAGTATTTTGTTTTAATATAAATTAAAAACTATAATGTAATTTTACATTGGTTTATTGTTAATGAAATAATAATAATAATATATTGTATTATTATTCTGTAGACTGATAATATTGATATGATTTATTTAAATGATAACATATGCCACGCCCCCTTAGAGACCGTGCTCAAGGCCACAGTCACCCGATTTTGCCAATACACAGAGTGTCTATACCCTGTTACCACTCATCCGCTTATCAGTCTTACAGTGTTGCCGAATAAAAAAACCCATTGAGATGTTTTTAATATGGAAATTTATTATACATTTCGCCGACTCTCTCCCGCCGAACACTTCCCACAAATTCGCTAAACAAGACCGGCTCAAAATTTATAATCCTACATTATCCCGCCCCGGGATAATGAACCATGTAAACGATATGGTCCAAACGAATGGTGGAAATTTTCCTCCTGACTGTTTTCGGTGTAGTAGGGGTGTAGGACATTTTCCCCCGATATATCAAATGTTTTTTACAAAATGTGTCATTTTTATGTCGGAATTTTTGGCTATTTTTATTAACTATTAATTATATTTTATTTTATGCTTATTCTTTTTAAAATTTTTATTTTTTAGTAGTTCAGTGGATCGAACATAGAGATGTATAATCTATTACATTAATGAAAAAAAAAATGTTTATAATATCTATATTTTATATGTAAAAAAAAAAGGTGGGTAAGTGGATGTCGCTCTGCTGTACAGTAGGTTACAAGTGGATCACTGTAATGGATGGTGATAAATTTGAATTCAATGATATAATATCATTGTATAAAAAAAACGATTCTGAGCGAAAATGATCAGTCAGCCACTCAGCCAGCAGCCTATGATATTACTAAGTATATTTGATGATATTATTGTGAATAAAGTAATTTATATAGGTATTTTAATTTATAACCTATTTACGTGGAACCTTGTTTTAAATTTTTAATCCTTAGCTTTAAAATTTGAACATTTTATAAACTATTAACTATACAAAATAATTTTACAATTCTATTATAAGGTACCTCTTCTATTAGCATAGGCGTGTTTACGTGTTTATTGGTGGACCCCCCCCCCCTTGGGCTTTTCGCCCCCACATGCGGACCACCCCATGGGAAGGGTTGAACGTCATTAACTCTGTGGATTTGAAATTTACCCTCCCCCCTCAGAACTTGGATATATCCGCCACTGCAATAAGTAGGTTTGATAAGTGAATAATAAAAGAATCACGAATCGTGCGATTAGGGAAGATACCCAGTGGTAACACCTTATAATATTATACCTAACAGGTATAATAATCACATAATAAAAACAACTCATTTTTATCAAAAATTTACTTTATTATGTACCTATCTATTTTTAATTTATTTTTAAATATAATTTTATTGGTAATCTCATGCAGACATCGACGATGCCATCAGAAATTTCTCAGAAACGATACTCAACGCAAAAAAAAATGCCTCCATACCTGTGCAAAAATCAAAATCAGATTATCTTATCACACCTGAAATCAGACAACTCATAACGGAAAAACGCAGAGCCCGCAACCGCTGGCAAAACTCTCACTATCCGGTGGACAGACAAAAATACAACTCCCTTTCTAATAAACTCAAATCTATCCTCAAGATCCACAAAAATGAACTATATAAATCTCACCTTGCTTCTCTCTCACCGAACAAGGGCACACTCTGGAAAAAAACCAAGTCCCTACTCCAACATAAGGAAACTCTCCCACCACTACTCCGAGAAGACAATTCACTAGCAGTTGATGATCAAGATAAAGCCGAATTATTAGCCTCTCACCTCGCTGACTCTTTCAAGCCACACTCTTCACTCCCCAGTCTAAATCACATTGACTTAGTCAATACATCTCTACTCTCTCCCCTACCAATGGCCCTACCAGCTTGTCACACAACTCCTGCCGAAGTCTCCAACATTATTAAAAACCTGAAAAATAACAAGTCACCTGGACATGATAAAATCACAAATAAAATTATCAAGAACCTCCCACCTAAATCAATTATCTGGCTGACTTACATATACAACGCCCTACTTCGCCTCTCATACTTCCCCCCCACGTGGAAGCATTCCATTATCATAACAATATTGAAACCAGGAAAACCTTCTAACTGCCCTACCTCGTACAGACCAATTAGTCTCCTGCCGGCATTTGGCAAAATGTTTGAAAAAATAATCCTAAAAAGGCTAATGTCAATAGCACAAAAAGAAAATATCCTGCCTGACATTCAGTTCGGATTTCGTTCCAATCATTCAACTACCCATCAACTTCACCGCGTAACTGATTTCATCTCCTCGGCACTTGAAACAAAAAAATACTGTTCGGGAGTTTTTCTAGACGTTGCGAAGGCTTTCGACACCGTTTGGCACCAAGGATTACTGTTCAAACTCAAAAAAATTCTCCCAGCCCCTTACTACCTACTCCTAAAATCTTACCTCGAAAACAGATCGTTCAAAGTCAGAATAAACGCCAAACTGTCAACCCAACATAGCGTTCTAGCAGGCGTTCCTCAAGGCAGTGACATTGCCCCATTTCTCTACATTTTCTACACTGCGGATATACCAGTTAACCAGTTCACTCTCATCGGAACGTACGCAGACGACACAGCCATACTTGCCTCAAATGCTGACCCTGTCATTGCCAGTCAACAAATCCAAACCCACCTAAACACCCTTTTGTCTTGGTTCAACAAATGGGGGATCAAAATCAACGAAACCAAATCATCGCATATTACCTTTTCTCTAAGACCACTAGACTGCCCTCCGATCACCTTGAACAACTCTACTATTCCGCATTGCACCCAAGTCAAATATCTCGGTCTTACACTCGACAGAAGACTTACTTGGGGTCCTCATCTTAAGGACAAGCGAAAAAAGTTAAACAGCAGACTTCACCTACTCAGGCCCTTACTAAGATCCAACATCAACTTCCAAAACAAAATTCTTATATACAAATGTCTCCTCCGTCCCATTTGGACATATGGCATCATACTCTGGGGCCCAGCTAAAAAATCCAATACTCAAACGATTCAAGCTTTTCAATCAATCTGTCTCCGTATCATTGCTAAAGCTCCCTGGTACGTAACGAACAAATTACTCCACGATGAACTCCAAATCAAAACCATCCACGACACAGCCACTAATTTTTACAAAAGGTTTCATGGGAAACTCCATAGGAACCACAACCACCTCATTTCACAACTGGCCTCCAAAATGCTTCCCGACAACCCCACAAGACGTCTCAAACGAAACTGGTGCAGAGATCTTCTTAATCAATAAAACACATTTATACATTATTACATATAAAAATTAATTTCACTGTAAAAGGGTGACTCGACTGCGAGCCTTCCTACACGTCATTCAAAGCCATTGTTTTTGTTTTTAGCTATACTTATCATATTTACTTATTGTATATAATGTACAGATTGTAAATTTTCAATAAACTCCATTTTAAAAAAAAAAAAAAAAAAAAAAAAAATTTTATTGGTTTGACAATGGTTATACTTTTTGATCATAATTGAAAATATTCCTACCATTGTGAATTTTGTAACATAAAAATTGAATGTTTCTTGATGTCTAAAAAAAAATAGGTCTCCCTGTAATTTAAAAATTTTGCTGTGCCCCCTCGGCCACCAAAGTCTGAACACGCCTATGTCCATTGGCTCTATAACTAACAAAATGAGTAATGACACTTCCCATTTCGCCCACTCCATAATATCCTTTTCCGATTTACCTTATCACTTTTATATATGATATACATTTTTTGTTTCTTTTTGTAATTGTTGAGATATAATAATTTATAAATTAAAATCTCATTGATAAAAAACTAAAAAAATAACTAAAAGGAATTATTAAATTTTAAATTTGATATATTTTGCCAAAATACGAACTTTAAATGTTTATAAAAAAAAATGTTGCCAATGTATTTTCAATGTTTTTCAACTGCGCTAATGTAACAATAGGTATATCAGGAGCCTTATTGCATTACATTTTCAATCTTTCTTTACCTAACAAATACATTTTTATTGATATTTATAGAAAAAGTAAATTAAAAAAATTGAAAACTTTGAATGTCCGTAAACAGCTCAAAAAGTCAAAATATTTTCAAGATGTTATGGTGTATAGAAAATGAAAATATTAACATTCAGTAAAATTGTTATGTATCTACAGTTATTCGTTTTTGAATAACAATAAAATAACAAAACCGCTACACGAGAAATCAAGTGAATATCCAATGTTGTAAAAATTTGAACATCAAACACTCATAAAAATTTAATTTGAGTTTCTTGTATTACATTTTCAAATCTTAGATTTAAAAAGAAAATTTTTTTATGAATTTCTAACTCAAAATAATTTGCAAGTTGTTGTCATTTTTACGTATTTTGTCAATATTTGAACTTTAAATGCTTATAAAAAAAACTGTGGCTAAGGATTTTTAATATTTTTCAAGTATCATAGTAACAATAGAAGCAGTAGGAGCAGTAGTAACAGTAGGAGCCTTGTATTACATTTTCAAGCTTTTTTACCCAACAAATAAAATTCATGTTTTTCCTTAATTTTTATGTTGTTTTTCAAGTCGCTTTAAAAAAATATAGAGAATTTTAAATTTTGACCTTCCCAATGCACCTGCATTATTCACTTTCCCATCGAACAATATACTGAAGTTGAAAATCCAAGCATTATCTCGAATACTTATCGTGTACAGTGTTACAAATTAAAAATTAAAAAAAAAAACATACATCATTGTAAAATTAATACATTCATCGTTCCACTCAGAATTTAAAATAATTTCATACTAAAAAATAAATAATATAAAATATTGTAGTATTAAATTCAATATTATTTTCCAATAATAAAGTTTTAATAAAAAAATGAGGGGAAATGTCCGCATCAAAAATATATAGGGAGGAAAATGTCCATTCACCGATCCAAACATCCCGGTCCCGGTGCATTATTTTTCACACCGGTTTAATGATTAATCTAGGGAATTTGGGAGACTGCGACAGCCCACAAATTTGACGAGCCTACAAATTCCATAGATCCAGTGGTAAGTATTACTGTTGCGGAGCCATTATTGTTCATGCATTTATTTTTACACTAAAATCTGTTTTCGAAAAAATCGATCTTGGTTTTTGGTGCAACTCTTAAACAAATGACCGTAGGTATATGAAATTTTGACTGAATGTTTATATTAGCATTTTCTATAAACGATATAACATTTTTAAAATGTTTTGATTTATTTTGAACTGTCTATAATATAGGCACATTTTCATTTTCCATTTATTTTTAGTTTTTTTTCTAAAAATATCAATAAAATTGTATTTGTTGGTTGCGAAAGCTTGAAAATTTAATAGAAGGATCCTACTATATTGTTACAATGGCATTTGAAAAATATTAAAAATCCTTAGTCACAGTTTTTTTTTTTATAAGCATTTAAAGTTCAAAAATTGACAAAATATGGAAAAATCACGAAAATTAGCAAATTATTTTGAGTTAAGAATTCGTAAAAATTTTTCTTTTTAAATCTAAGATTTTAAAATGTAATACAAGATTTCTTATAAGATATAACCTTTATCAAAAAAAATGTCTATGTGAAAGTCAAATTAAATTTTTATGAGCGTTTGAAATTCAAATTTTTACTACATTGGATATTCACTCGATTTCTCATGTAGTGATTTCCTTATTTTGTTGTAATTAAAAAACGAATGACTGTAGATACATGAAAATTTCACTGAATGTTTATATTAGCATTTTCTAGAAATCATACAATTTTGAAAATGTTTTGACTCTTTTTGAGCTGTTTACGGGCATTTACATTTTTCAATTTTTTTTAGTTTTTTTTCTATAAATATCAATAAAGTTATATCTGTTGGGCCAAAAAATGTAAAAATTAAATGCAAGGCTCCTAATATATTTTTACAATAGCAGTTGAAAAATATTAAAAATACATAGGCACAATTTTTTTTTATAAGCATTTAAAGATCGAATTTTGATAACATTTATCAAATTTAAAATTGAATAATTATTTTGTAGTTAAAAATGTATAAAATGTTCAACTTTTATATCTAAGGATTGAAAATTTATAACAAGATTTTACGTAAGTAATTGATTCTTTTCCCAAAAAATCTAAAAAAATACAGAAGGACAATCAATTTTTATAGTCATTTTATGTTCAAATTTGCACGAAATTACATAATAAAAAAAGTTGGGCAAGTGGGTGTCGCTCTGCTGTACAGTAGGTTACAAGTGGGTCACTGTATAATGGATGGTATTACATTTGAATTCAACGATATAATATCATTGTATAAGAAAAACGATTCTGAGCGGAGACGGTATGTGACATAGTGTATGTCAGTCTAGGTATAAGACATATTATATTATACATAACTATGGTACTAAACCAAAATTTGACCTATAATAGGTAGGTAGGTACCTATAATAAATTACAAATTAATCATATCACAAAATCCATTAGGTACTTATAAGCGTTCTATGGTTATACATCAACAACAAACCGTGAAAATATCATAGATATTAGATATATAATAGTACACTCTTAGATCATATACGTATATGATCTAAGAGTACACTTTAGAAGTTTCAAGTACCCACGAATAATATTATACAATCACAACAAAATAACTAAAATAGTTAAAAAATAGGTAGTATTGTTTATCTGTGGTTCATACCAAAAATTATTATTTTTCTATCACGTGGTTGATATCAGTTATCAATTATTGTGCCTTATCAGAAGGCAAGAAATTAGAACTTAGAAGTATATCACGACTGTGGAAACAAGAAAGATTTATTTTTTATAATTTATAAATTATCATTTAAATTTAATTTATTTTTTAACGTTTTGAAAGTATTGAAATATGCCAAGCTCTCATAGTTAAATTGACATTAAAAATGAATAAAACTTATTCATTAAGACGTCTGTGTAACTTACATGAGCATTTAATAAAGCAACACCGTGTCATACGTTATAAATCAAATACTAGCAATGAATTAAATTCATTTGTATTGTATGATAAATTTATATGTGAACGTCGTTCTCAGTCAAAATGCAGCGTCTTGGTGCAGGTTTCTTCGGAAAATTCATGTTCTGATCTACATTCATATTGCTCCAAATTTGGTTCAATAAAAAATATATTTCACTATCAACTGGCTGGTTCAAATCATTTTGTGCTTACTGAATTTGAAGACCAATCATCAGTGAATTCATTGCTTGACCAAAGTACGCACATTAAAGATTCAAATGTAATTGCTGTTAGATCGCCATTTCTTTGGTTTCGTTCAAATGCAAGTAAGAAAAATTCAAAATTATCAGTCATTGACAATAAATTTAACTTTCCATTTCAAGCCAATCAAACAATGATAGAGCCAAATATTAAAGATATTGGACTTAACAAACTTGATTCATTGTCTAATCAGATGTTATTATTATTGAAATGCACTCAGCTGAATGATATTGGTACAAGATTGAGGTTTCTAACAGCAATGCAAATTGAAAATGCACTTAAAGGTATTTTTCCTCTGTCAAAAGTATTACCTTTTGGATCATCAGTAAATAGTTTTGGTAAGATTGGCTCAGACATTGATTTAGTTATAATGGACAGTCAAACCACAGAAAATGAAACTAGTCGATTGATTTATCATGGAAAATGCGTGTCAAATAGTCGGACACAAACACAGCGAAATATTGAAATACTGGGTGACTTGTTGCAGTTATTTTTACCAGGTTGTTCAAGAGTGAAGCGTATTTCTCAAGCAAGGGTA
This sequence comes from Macrosiphum euphorbiae, assembly GCA_949089665.1. Lineage (NCBI taxonomy): Eukaryota > Metazoa > Arthropoda > Insecta > Hemiptera > Aphididae > Macrosiphum > Macrosiphum euphorbiae. The sequence continues at coordinate 62,807,586 of CARXXK010000001.1, read as the reverse complement.
CCGATTGTCAAGTATTCACAAGATTTCATTGGTGTTGAATGTGATCTAGCGGTCTCTAATGAAACAGCTGTAAATATGTCTGAACTTTTGTACATTTTTGGTAATTTTGACTACAGGGTTAGGCCTTTAGTTTTTACTGTAAAAATGTGGGCCAAAGAGATCAATTTAACAAATGATACACCAGGAAGATGGATAACCAATTTTTCATTAACACTTTTAGTGTTATTTTACTTGCAACAAGAAAAAATCATTCCTGATATTCAGACACTAGTGAAGCAAGCTAGAAACAATGATGTCCGAATCACAAATGAAGGTATCAACTGCACGTTTCTTAGAGATGCATCAAAACTTCATAGAGTAGTTGAAAATAAAAAAACCTTAGACCAACTTTTATTAGGTTTTTTTGAATATTTTGCATCATTTGATTTTAATACAAATGCGATATCATTAAATTTTGGAAAAACAATCAATAAGCCTGAATATAGTGCCTTATACATTGTCAATCCGTTAGAAGTCCATTTTAATGTTAGTAAAAATATTAGTTCAGAAGAAGTGGAGAGATTCAGAATAGAACTAAGAAATGCTGCATGGACAATAGATTCTTCTTTAATGAATACAAACTCATTCAACTTATTAGATCTATTCAAAGGTTTTGACGTTAACAAAAAAAGCCAAATAGTTTTTGATATCCAGCATCAAATAAAAAATTCAAACAGATTAGTTACTGTCAAAGATTTATTTGATGACGATTCTCAAACTCAAGAAGACACAAGACTGAATAAACAGTTAAAACCTAGTGAAAGAGAAATTTGATATTGTAAATAAAATAAGAATATAATATTATTATAAAATATAATATGTGTCTGTTTTTTTCTTTAGTTTTTATTGCATAATATCATGTTGAAAATAAACTCAATACAATGTTCTAAGATATAAAACACAATAAGTGTTTTATAGACCATGTTCTAATAATAATTACATTAATTCCTCTAAATTAATTTTTCGTGATCACATACATATTAATGAAGAGATATAATATATCAAAATATTATTATTTATTTGTAATAACTAGCCCAGACTAACTTTTAATTTTGTATCAGAGTATATCAGCTTATCTTATCTAAGAATTAAAACAAGACTAAAATAAAATCAATTTGTTATATGACCTGCTAAAATATTACCAAGAAATTTAAAATCAGAAGTGAGAAATCAACAAAACAACTATCACTAATTAATTATTAACAATGTTCAATACATTTATTCAGTTTATTTCAATATTTGTTATCGGCCATAAAATTCTATAAATAATTGTAATAACAGTTACCCATTTACCCCCGTCACTAATAGAATTGAATATAAATCAATTTTAAAAATTGTATAGTTTTATTTGATTTAGATTAAATAAAATTCATTTTTTGATACCGGGAATAAAATTAAATACAGCGAAGCTCTACTTGAGAAGGTTTGTGGTGGAAATAGAGTATTATTTACTTATAGGAAAGTATATCATTCCACAGTTTTAAGATTTCTAACATTTGACTACAGTACTGCCAATGTATAGTTTAATTATTTCATTCGATTATATTTTCTAATAATGTTTATAAAATCATTTCTTATTATTATTTAGATATCATGTAAAATAAAATTAAGGCCAAACACTCATGACTGGAGCATATTGAGCGGCCCAACGAGACTTTCTCGGTGCTCGTAAGCCCAATCAGACCCGATTACAATGCAAGTAAAACCATTTAAAAATAAAATAAAATAATACAACAAATTAAAGTTTCATTCAGTTTATTTTAATTTAATCTTTAAATTCTGGATACACCGAAATAGTAAACAATATATTTTTTAAGGCCAGCGTAAAAATGTAATATTATTTACTATTAAGTATTAATTATGAATACAAGTGTAAAGACCAATTGTCATTTGCATTACCATTAATAAAACAGAATATAAATTAATTTAACATTTTTTAAGTATAATACCAACATAGTCAAATTGTTATTATTTCATAACATCATTATTTGTTGGAAAATAATTACCAAGAGAGTGACACAGATGTTATAGGTATTTTTTCAATAATAATAATTAATAATAATAATAATAATAAAAACGGACAGTCTTTGAACTTATTGGTACAAATGTTACAAATTACCATTATATTATCTAGATGGCAATTTATATAATACATTTTATTGCCAAATTTATTAAATAATGTATGACCATATTTTGTTTTAAACGTTGTAAAATGTAAACGCATCAATATAATAGTTTCCGATTCGGTCGCATACAAATAAAATGATTTAAAATATATATACATAAAATTTTTGTCTAAAATTGATAAAATTAATTGAACATATTATTCATTAGAATTAAGTTACATTTCTTGAATAATTACTAAAAAGATAAAAATGTATAAGATACCTTAGAAGTATCTATAGAACACTAAACATAATATTGAGAGCTAGAACATAAATATTTAAAAAAAAATCCTAATCATCAAAAAGTTATTTCTCGATATTAAAATTAAAATGCACACTATTAAGCAAAAAAAAATATAAATTTAAGTTTTTACGTTATTGTTAAATTAAATAAAAATGTGATAATAGAAAATGTTACTCGAAACTTCCCTAATCACGCACACAATGTAGTACTAAATATTAATTATTGATTGGAAGACATCAAGGTAAAAATTCAAAAACAACCCAATCAATAATATATATATACACATATAAATGCACATATATATATTATATATTATTTAAATATATATATATTTATATATGTAAATATATATGTATACATATTTAACAGGATATCAAAGTGGAATATATTAATTATTATACATGTAATCTATATTATATTTATATATGGAGAAGATAATTATACTTAAATTGTGATTGATAAGATTTTTAACTAAATATTAATTTTTATCTAAAATTTGTGTTTCAAATTTCAATTTAAGTCTATATGAATGTAAGAGGTAGATTCGTTTCGATAAAAAATTATTATTTTCTTTATCATTAATTTATTTATTGTCTAGTTAGCGTTATTAATGCTGCGTACTTTTTTGGCTACAGCCCTGACACGTTTTGCAGCTTTGGGAATAGCCAATTCTAATTTACGTTTAACACCAGTACTAGTGGATGGTTCCTGCTCATCAGAACTCTTTACTTCCTCAAATACTACTGGATCACTAGGTTCCAAAGAATCCTCATTAGTATTTTCTGGAATTTGGTCTCCTTGACTATGCAATCTAGTGCGTACAGCATTGGTAGTAGAATTTAAAGCAGGTGGTCCCATAACTAAAGATAGATCACTTGCAGTAGTACTGCAGGATGAGCAAACTGAAAGCGTAGAAGATGAAGATGCTGATTGTAGATATTGAATTTCTGTCTTGCACTTATTGAGTTCCTATAAAAGTAATATAAGTATAGAATAATTTTTTTAAATTATAAAACAGGTGTTAAAATATCAAGTTGTACTATTTATTTCTATGATACATTATATAAGCAATGGTCGGAAAAATAATTAAGGAATATGATGTCCGAAGAGCTTTGGCAATACTTGTTAGAACAGCAAAGATGTGAGTACAAGACTTAAGACTTTAAATTAAATTCAACTTGGAAATATCATAAAAATAATTTATATTGATTACAGGTTTAAACAAGAAAATGCTTTCAATTTGGCATTGCAAAAATAATTGATAAAAAGAGAAATGTAGTAAGGAATAATAATTAATATTATTACCTACAGCATGAATAGAATAAAATTCAAAAATTAATATTTCTGCAGGGAATCTTCACAAATTTAAAGAGCAGAATGTTTAATTAATTACTCTTGATGAGAAAAAAACAAGAGATGAAACAAAATTAAATAGGAAAAAAGTAAATTGATCCTTTAGCCAAAACTATTCAATTTAAAATCAAGTATAGAAGGTATACTATTTGGGTGTATCATATTTTAATACAATATATAAATCATAACATATACCATATATTGAATCCATGGCCATATATTTATAGCCATATTATCATATGGTTGCCTAATTGTGACCCATGATTCCAAAATAAATAAATGTTGATTGAATGAATTGCTACTTAACAACTGGAACTTCAAGCACATGGATGTAATAATGAATATTATACTCAAATCAACTACTTGACGGATATTTACTGACCAGATATAATACGCCATAATTGCGTTTATAGAACTTCCAAGCACTAGTGCTTGAAATTTCCAACTGTTTAGTAGCGTTCAAGGTTATGGATAGCTAAATATATAATACTAAGATAGTGTGGTTCATATGAGTCATTTTATTTTGATTTGTTGGGGAACCCCGTAATGAGTCTAAAGGAGTAGAGAAGAGATAGCTAAGGATACTGGAAGCAGTATGGACTCACTCATGTAGGTAAAAAAAAAAAAAAAAATGAAACTTTATAGAACATAATTTTAAATACTAACTTGTAATAAAGTGCTGAATTTTCGATTTGTCTCTTCATTCTTCTTATCATATTCATCCATCCTACTTGAATATTCTACCAATGTTTTATGTTGTTCAGCCATTTGTGATTTGCATTGTTTTAACTCCCGTTGCGCATTGCCAGATTGAGTTGATGTTCTATAAAATAGATGTATTAATATTTTAATAGACTTTTAAAAAAAAAATTTTAATTTAGTAAACATTGACAATTTCACTATTTGATTTTTATATTGCAAACTGTTCCCTAAATTTGCCTATTCTTTTAATTTTTCTTATAATATTTAGGAAGAAGTACCAAACTAACCATAGTAGAAAAAATATACAGTGAAAACTCTTTATAACGAATCCGAAGGGACCAAGAGATTTCTTTCGTTATAGAGAGTTTTTGTAATAGAGAGAGTTTAAAAAAAACAACATTTTAATTATTTATGTATAAAGGTATGTAATATTATATATCAAACACATTATTATTTTTACATTATATTATAAATATTTACGTATTATATTAAATTACATATTATTATTATTATTATTATTATTATTATTAATATACATCATGCATATTAAATATAATTTAATTTTTATACTATATTTATACTTTATTTAAAATAGTCTGTCATCTTAGTTTGGACTTTTTTATTTTGCCAATACTGTTTTTGTGTTTTAATAAATGTATTTTTAAATATTGTTTCGTTGTTGAGAGTGGCTAATCCGTTATAGAGAATGAATTGACTAATGGGTTATATAGCAGACCAACCATTATTATGTAATGTTTACGTTATATAGAGTTTTTCGTTGTAAAGAGTTTCGTTATAAAGAGTTTTCACTGTATTATCTATGATTACAATATAAAAGTAGGTAATAGCAGTGAAATAGTTAATAAATAAAAATAAATGGTTACTTATGTCAATAATAATTTCAAATTGTACTCACTTGCGCAATTGTTTCCGTAAGTCTAAGAAATCCCTTTCCAAATGACAACTTTGAGACCTTATAAAAAATAAATAGCAAATTAATGAGATAATGTAGATTTACATTTAATAAAAATATTAAATCTGATATAAATGATAACTATGTATGTAAAATATAAATATATCAAATGCCTAATGTACTCAAATTAAAAATTTTTAAATTTACCCATAGATTGCAAAATTACAGGAGATGCATATTATGGTAGTAAAAAATGTTAAGGGGCCTGGTCGCGACCTGTTTTTTTGCTCGAAAACATGCCTTACAGGAAAAACTCTCACGCCTTATAGATTGGTCCGATTTCCGTAATTTTTTTTTTGTTAAATAGAGGAAGACGTATTGCAGGGCAAATTGGACTTGGATTTTCAAAATTATTTTTCGAAATCTTATATTACAAGTTTGAATTTAATCCATTTTTACAACTTTTTAGTTTTTGTATTATTATTTATTTTTAGTAACGTAATCAAAAATGAAAGTCCAATGCGCCCTGTAAAAAATATTCTTCTATATAACAAAAAAAAATTACGGAAATCGGACCAATCTACGAGGTGTGAGAGTTTTTCCTGTAAACTGTGTTTTGACCGATATAATACACCCTATCAACCCCCCCTCCCCCTAAATAGGTATTGGGTAGTAGATTAGTGGAAAAGTCTTATAATTGAGGTGGCAACTAAAATATAAAATTTAATTTTCAAATTTTATAGAATTGCGGAAAATTTGAAAAATCGCGACCAGGCCCTTTAACAATATAGGTATAACTAAAAATGTTGAATAGCTAAATAGCTTCAAAATATTATGAAATGTATAAATTATTATATTGAATGGAAAATGTTTAAATAAATATTAGAGAAGAATTTCATGTATCTTACTCAGCTCGTTAACATTCATTTAATTTTAATTTTTAAGGACGAAACAAATGGATTAGTAGTAATAGATAGTTATAAAGAAATTTGTATTTTGACTTACGTCTTTATTCCTTGTTTAATTTTACCGACACTTTTTCGTAACATTGAACCACATTGAGGACTTTCGGATGAAGCTCGTTTGCCTTCTAAACTTGAAACCGAACCTTCACGTATCATTAAACTACGTTTTCTCAAACACATACTGGTAATAGTTCTAGTATTGGGTGGACCTAAAATGTTTATATTATTGTTATTTAGATAAAATATATTTATAATGAAACATTTTGATTCTTATAAACTCAATGTGTTACTATACAGTGAAGTTTTATAAATACCTAAAGGTGAAGGAAATTCATGATAATCATTGGCAAAAAGTCGAATTTCTGGAAGAGTTGGTTCAATTTTTTCCCTAAAATATTCCATGGCCATTGTGGACAAGTCAAATAGTTCATCTGTCACTTTATATGGCCTTGCCAACTTTGAAGTAACTTTAATATAATGTAGTATTTTGTACACTTCATCTAAAATCTGAAATAAAAAATAAACAAATTTAATAAATACCTAAATGTATCAATAATTAGTTATTAACTACCTCTCCGGCAAAAAAACATATATGTTTTCTTTCAATGTGTTTACCAAATGCCATACGCAATAATAATAATCTCATGTGAAGTGTTTCAACAATATCTGATTCACATGCTAGTGGATGTTGTCTCCTAGCAGATTCCCGTCTAGGCATTTTGGTTTTAATAATTTGAAAGCGATTTAACATTTGGTTTTGCAGACGTTGAAAAGTAGAATTTAACATAGTACTACACACTACATTGAAATGCCGGGAAATCTGAAAAAATAAACAATTTAATTAAAAACAGAAATATTTAAAGTCATATTTATTTAACTTACCGATCTTAGTTGGGATATGTGTTTGAAATTGGTATATGATAAGATTTTTTCTAGGATTTCATATGGAAGGTCTAGCAAATTAATATGGCTAGAACTACTTTGGCCTAAATTAACTACACTGAAATTTTTCTCAGGTTTTGGTATAACAACCACTTTGGTTGAAGAGCCTGAACTACTACTACTTTGTTGTCTAGTAGATACCATTTTATATAATTTTGATATTGAAAATATTGGACAATTTAAGATGTATGAGTAGAACAGTTGGATCTAAAACACATAAATGAAAAAAAAGCAATTAATTGATTTAATATAGCAAAATCAGCGTTAATAAGATTAGCAAATTTCATGTTTTACTTAAGTTATGAAATACTTATTTCACTGAACTTAACCTCCATTAAAGTTTTCATTAAGTTACAAAACACACTTAAATGAGAAGTTGGCATAAGGTTTTTAATAGGTAGAATATAATTAATTGTTTAATTTTTAGATCTAAGGAAATGATTTAAATTGTCAACATTTAATAAAGATGGAAATGCAAGAGCAAATATAACTAATTCTGACTTTTATCAATACTTTTCGTCTTTTCCTTAATTAAATATATGTCCATGTTTTCAAAATGTTAGTAATTTTTTTGTATTAGTTAAATAGAACATATCAATGTTATGTTATGACTGGTGATACAAAAATAATATACAGAGTGATCCACTTACACAAGACACTCATCATTAAAGAAAACGCAAACGTTTTTGAAAATATTTCAATTATAAAATTTTAAGTTGTAACAAAACAACATTTTTGGAAAAAATTACATAATTCACTATTTCTTATCAAAATACTTTTTTAAGATATTACTCTTTAGAATGACAACATAATATATTTTTTAGTTCACATTGTGAAGCAGAATATTATTTGAAGTATTTCAATCTATAAAAATCAAATTTTGGACAAATACTTGGCTCATAAGTTATTTAGTAAGTATTTAAAGTTTAAATGAATACTTCATTCAATTCCTTATTCCACTCCACTCATCAAAACCTTAAATACTTATATTCAAAACTTACTCGTCTAAAATTCAATTTTTATAGATTGAAATACTCCAAAAAATATTCTGCTTTGGAATAAGGAGTTAAAAAAGCATATTATCATTTAAAAAAGAATAACAATAAAAATATCAAAATATTTAAATATAATAGAAAAATAATAATAGTACCCAATAAAAAATAATAGAAAAATTATGTTTTCTGACTAAAAATTATGAAAAAAAAATGTATTTTCTAAAAAGTTTAGTTTGTGAAATAATCAATGTCTTACGTTAAATGGACATTCCAGGATTCTATTCTGCAGATATGGCCATTAACATAAAATTATAAAAAATGTAATTTTTTAAAATATTAAAAATATTGAATAAACAAAAATTATAATTTATTTGTTTTTTATTAATTAATTTTATATTAGATATCTACTATATTGTTCTTAGTTATAAACATTATAAAAATAATAATATAGTTATTTTTACAAAATAGTGTTTTTTAGAATAAATCATACAAAACAAGTACCTACTTATATTAATATAATAAATAAATTATAATTGATTCAAACATTTTTTTTTTTAGATTTTAAGATTTAATTAGTGTTAAGTTAGGTACAAATTTCATATAAAATTTGATTAAAATATAACACAATTATTCCCAATCTATAATCCAGTAGTAATAATTTAAATACTAACCAATCATTAAAAATATTAATCGGTATTGTAAAAAATATTGTTAATTGTTAAATATTTATTTAGGTACCTACAAAAATTGTCAAAACCAGTTTTGTATGCAAAATGTAATGTAAAAAATACCTACTTATAACGGAGTGATAAAAACTAAAATAATTTAATATGCTAAATTACTCTAAGTAGGTAACAATAAAACTGTAATTGGTAATACAACTAAACTAACTATATATTATATATATTAATTTACCATAGCTTGAAATTTAAAAGTTAGTAATAAAAAAGTATTTATGAAATTTGAATTAATAAACTTTAATAAAGTGCTTTCATAGGTAGTGAATTATAAATTTCATGAAAATAAAATAATTTCATAATACCTAATATATAGCTGTTATCAAAAAAAAAAATAGAATATTTTACTTTTAAAGAATTAATTATTACATATCAATACATTTAATTGTGTATGAGAGCAACCCTAAATAATATTGGATTGTATTGATTTGCAATTAGGCGAGATGAAAATTATGAAGTGAGTTAAGAGTTTCACCACCAATAGTATATTATAACATAGGTACCAAATAAATACAGATAAACAATAAATAGACAATAGTTTTAATTCAGTTTGGCAAATGCTACGGGTAAATGAAATATGATCAGAATACGTTATAAATTATAATTAACCATAGACGACGTCTCCCGGACAAATCCAGACTCTAGAGAGACATCTTAATAAAATACATACATGGGCACGAATGGTAGGATCCTTGCGCGAAAAAATTTAAAAAACGTCTCGTTGAATGTCTCAAGCAAGAGTGTAAGAGGAATAATTCGAAGGCTTGTTGGTGGCGCGATAGACCCAAAACCACAGAGTCACAGTCGAGGGGAAGATCACGCAGTCGAACGAGAAGATATCGAAAGAAAAATGCTTTTGTGCAGCTTGGCAAAGGACTAAGGAGACACACACACAAAGAGCGGAAGACGACTCTGCGAGGACGAGACAATGGACCTTTACGGACAAAGGCTCGCGTTATCAGGTTTTTCAGGGGGGAGGGCACTGATGGGGTGATGTACACGGTCAGGGAGGGGTGGTAGTGGCGAGAGGGAAGGAAAAATGCCAATCGTCCGGTAGGGACGGAGGAACACTGTTTCGTCTGCGTGCGTGTACAAAATCTCGCGCCCAAAACACAAACGAGCGGTCAGCGGGAGAACACAACGAAAGTCGAGTAAAAGCTCCGCAGAGTCCAAAAGTACGGCGGCCGCCAGGAAACTTGTGCGGCCAGCGCGTAGGCAGGTACACGACCGGTGTTCGCTTGCCTACAACTACATCGATATTTCACGCGTCCCGCCGGGCGAACTTCGGAAGGCCGGAAAACCGCGGAATGCGTTACGTTACCTTGGAGTTCTTCGGCGCCGCCGGGAAAATAGGAGAACAGACGGCACGTCGGACTCGGAATAACAATATTAAAATATGAACAGCGGGTACACAGCAGCGGTAAGCGAGACGAGCGTTTGAAAATCTTCCGAACGCCGAAACACAAGCCTCGGTAACGACCACCAACTTGGACGGCGGGGCGGTGGAGGCGCAAGGCTGTTGATTGGCACGCAAAAGCAGTCTGTACCAGCACAGGACCGCGATAGAGTTGCCGTACAAATGCGAAATGGCTTCGAAATGCGATCGCGCCAACACTGTGCAGTGTGTAGTTGTGATCGGTGTCCGTACTGGACGGGGAAACGGGATGGGGAGCGCGACGTGTCCTGCACTAAAGTCTGCGTTCGGTCGGCGGGTGGGCCGTTTGGTGGGGCGCCGACGACAAACCCCCGCGACAAGCGCCGCGGGCGAGCGAGCGATCGCCGCCGCAACACAGTGTTGCCAATTTCCTGGCTGGTACGTTAATAAAAATAAAAATAATATTATTATTCTCGTCGTTCCTTTATCCTACGCTTTTACAGTCCACATACCGATAGATCTATATTCTATAATAAACACAGGTTTATCCTATGCCTTCTAAGCCCGATCGCAGGGGCATAGACCTTCAATAAACACGTCAGATCTATAGCTGGTCCATGTCTTCTGGATAGACACGATCGCCAGAGCCACAGCTAGTAGCTACCATATTACACGCGTTCGTCTTAGATAATAATATGTATATTATGTAATAACAATATTATGGTCATTGGTCTTCCACTTTTTGTGGTTCCTGGTCCACAACGACACAGCAGCAGGCAGTTACCACTCCTACCAGTTACCACCACCACCATCATGAATAGGTACGGTACAACGCGCGTCTCCGCCGCCACTGTCAAGGGGTTATTGGCCCTAGGAATTTTTTTTTCTCTCTTCTCATTATGTTCCCAAACCGGAAGCTACGTTACAATAATAATAATAATATAGTGTAAATAATATTATTATACTGTATGTCCCTCGTCGTTGCCACTCGGCACATACGCCGGCACGAAGTAGTAATTACATTTTTTTCCCGCCGTTTTTACGCGTACCTACATCTGAATAATATTATATTATATTCGTATAATATTATAATCGCACATTCACCCAATCACACCCATCTCGTCTGTAATATCCGTATAACATGTTTACATGTCTATACGACGCGGCGTAGGTAATCATCGTACACGCATGTGATAATGATATTATAGTAATACTTATTAAAATTAAGTTAAGAGCTCATAATATCACTGTTATACACCTACGTCATATACTTTAATTTCCATATCATTATTATTAGCTGGTACTTGGTAGAGAGTCGCATATTATTAAATCAAATTAGGTACTATAATAGGTTATATACTGTCATTATAATTTATAATAAAATATAATATAATATGCGTCCGGGGTATGACTCCGTCCTGGATGCGCCACTGCTGAGCTTTAGCTATAAATTATATATCACACATGTTTAAATATATTGAGTACCTATTATACTGTACAGTGTGGATGGCATGGTGTTGGGATATATTTTGTTTAAAGTACTTAACTACCAGCGGCGTAGCCATGGTGGGGAGAGGGAGCATAACCACCCCAATTGGCCATATCAAAATATTGAAACTGCTTAAAAATAAATTATTTTTGTTAATTGTTGTCATTGTTGAGTATTTGTTTTCAATATTTTGGCTTTGGATCCTCCCCCAAATTTTAAAATCCTGGCTACGCCACGGCAATCGATAATGAATAACAGTGCCAAGTAACAGTTGTTGTTTTTAGAATTTGTATTAATTTTAAATTTTAGTTTTTTAGAAATTAAACTATTTACGTGATTATGATACTAATTATTATTATTGTTGTGCATACAATGTATGCGATAATAAATGTTTTTGCGATGGTAAAATATAATAATGGTCAAACGGCAACAACAGGGTTTTTAAAATCAGACAGGGGCAAATGCCCACCTTGCCTCCCCCAAATGACGCCACTGTTTATATAATAAGACCAGAATTCATTTATTTTATCGATCAACATTTAAAAAATAATCTTATTTTTTAGGTAGGGTCTTTAACTATCCACTAAAATATTTATAATTTTAAAATTATCATTCACCAAAATAGTAAAATATATTTATGTATAATAGAAGGTATATATATATATATATTATATATATATCTATATCAATATTTATTTTATAAGAGTTGGTTTAAGACAACTTTTAGTATAACTGTTGGATGACTAATTATTTAGTTAATAAATAATAGGCATAATTAATTGTATTTTATGTTGATATATATATTGATATTTTCATTATCTGAGCGATTACGTAGTCAGGGAGGAGCTTAGGGGCCTGCAACCCCCCCCCCCCCCCCCCCCGAAATGTTAAGAAAATTTAAAAACTATTTTAATGGTCTATGATAGTTGCTCAAAAAGTCTTAATTTGTATTTAAAATATTTAAAAATGTACTAAAAGTATTAACACTTTTCAGCTATTTATCTGTGATTTAATGTGTAAAGGTGTAAAAATTGACCAGCCCCCTCCCCCCGAAAAAAATCCTGCCTATGCCAATGATATTTATTCATATTATCATCACTCATAAGTGATAAGTATTGCTTTATAGTTTATGCAATATACTCAATACTCATGTACAATTCATTATTTTTCTTTCAAATTAAATTGTACAATGTTTCAAAAATATATCGACCATGCCTTTGAGAATAAACTGATATTTTGTTGTGCCAACTGCCAAAAGAATTCAGTCATTCAGATACTTTGAACGGTGGCTATCCGCCAAAATACGATGAAATACAATATAATATAAATATTAAATATCTGTGAAAATTATATGCTTTTCTCGTTGAATATTTCATATTTTTTGCCTTTATAATATAAATGCATTATTTTGACAACTTTACTTTAAGCAGATTTATGGACTATGGTTTATTTATGGACTATGGTTATCTTTCATATATGTTTGATAAAATAAATTGTTTGTATAATGCATTAACCATAAGGTACTTATATTAATATACGTGCTTTATATACTACCTATTATACGTCTATACACAAACACAATTCACATACAAATATACAATAGTACTATAGTAGTAATACTATAATATTGTCTATACTCTATAGTCTATAATATGGGAGTGCGGCCTTTAAGACCATCCCGTAAAACAAATTTTCCTCCATCTTATTCTGTTTTCAGTTATTTCTCTCCAGTTGGCTCTTGGGTCTACTTCTTTAACTTCTCTCTTCACACAGTCTTCCCATCTGAGGCGTTGTCTGCCTAGTGGTCTTTTTCCTTCCGGTTCCTCTTTAATTACTGTGTTTATCATAGCGTCTTTTTTCCTCCAAGTGTGACCTGCCCACATCAGTCTTCTTTTTGCGACTTCCCTTGAAATACACGGTCTTTGGAACAAGATTGGTAGTTCCTCATTGATTCGAATTCTCCATTCTTCGGTTCTTGAGTCGATACATGGTCCATATACTCGTCTTAAAACTTTTTTTTTCAAATGTGTCCAATCTTATATCCTCTATCTTTCTTGATGCCCATGTTTCTGACCCATATAGGATGACAGGACGTATTAATGTCATGTATATTTTTATTTTTAAATTTAAAGATATTGATCTAAATTTAAGCAGGGTTCCCATACCTAAATAGCAGTTGTTGGCAAGTTGTATTCTTTTTGAAATCTCTACTTTTAACTCTTTGTCCTGAGTTAAAAGGACACCTAAGTATTTAAATTGTGGAACCGTGTGGAATATATGTCCATCTACATTTACACTTTCTCCGTCGCGATACGTCCTGTCTCTTCTGTTGAGTTTCATATATTTCGTCTTTTCATCATTTATACTGAGACCGACTTTACTCTCAGCATCCATTAGTTTTTTACAATGTATTTTTACTATTTCGATATTGTCCCCTATGATGGCAATATCGTCGGCATATGCTAGCAGGCCTATTTTTGACTGCCCTAGAGTTATACCTTCTGATATGTTCATATCTCTGACAACCTTTTCCAGAACTAGGTTAAAAAGGATTGGAGATAATGCATCCCCGCCTTAAACCAGATGTTACTTTGAACGATTTCGATGTAGTGTTCGCTATTTTTATTTTTATTTCAGAATTTTCCATAGTCACTTTAATCAGGTTAACTAACTTTTTTGGCACATTGAACTCTTTTAATATATTAAATAGGGTAGATCTATGTATGGAATCATATGCTTTAAGGTATATACCTCCTTATAAAATTCCCACATTTTTTGGAATATCTGTCTTATGATAAATATTTGGTCTGTAGTAGATCTATTTAGTCTAAAGCCTCCTTGATAGTCTCCCAGTATTCCTTCGGAGATTGGTTTAATTCTATCTAGGATGCAATACGATAAAACTTTGTATGTTGTATTGAGTAAAGCAATGCCCCTATAATTATTACACTCGAGTGGATCGTTTTTTTTTGTATATCGGACACACTAATGCGATTCTCCAATCTTCCGGGATTTTTTCTTCTCTCCAGACCAATTCTACTAGGTTATGTACATTGGAAATGGCTTCTTCATCTAAACTTTTTAGAATCTCAGCCTGGATTCCATCTTCACCCGGAGTCTTATGATTTTTTAGCCTTTTAATTTGTTCTGCTATCTTAATTCTGAATGGTGGAAGGTATTCGCTTTCGTTTGGTTCTCCGTCAGTAAAAGTGAATGAGTCTATGGATTCATCACAATTAAGGAGGTTCTCAAAATAGTCTTTCCATTTATCCAAGATATCGTTTGGATCTGTAATTAATGTACCATCTCAATTTTTTAGGAACTTTTCTTGTTTCTTGAATCCTTTTCTAAGGGCATTGATATTTTGGAATAGCTGAAGTGACCTATTCATTTTTTGGTATTCTTCTGTGTCTTCTAGCATGTTCTTGGTGTATTTTCTCTTTTCGTATCTGGTTATATTGTTTACTTCTTTTTTGCATATTATGTAGTTGTTTTCTTTTGCTACGTTGTCTATGTCGCAATGTAGCTAAGCCACTATTTTCTATTTTCTTTTTTTCGTTTTAGGGCTCTCATACATGTATCGTTAAACCATGGTTTTTCGTTTTCTTTTGTTTTCCTATTACAGCATCAGATGTTTTGTTTATTATATCCTTAGCTTTATCCCACTTCTCATCTACCGTGACTATGCTGCTTAGTCGCAGCTATTAAAATCTTGACGTACTTTTTGTCTAAAGGTATTTATAAATTTTGGGTCATCCAGTTTTGTTACATCATATCTGGTAAGTTGTTCCATATTTGTATGAAGGCGTTTTTTGAGTTTTATTTTAATTTTACCACTTACGAGATAGTGATCTGAGTCCGAGTCTGCTCCTCTTATCGATCTGACATCTTGGATACAATTTTTAAATCTTGAATTGACCAGCACATGGTCTATTTGGTTAGTATATCTTCCATCTCCATGACCCCTCCGTGTCCCCTTGTGAATATTTTTATGTGGAAACATTGTTATCTTTATTACTAACCCATTCCCGGTTGCCAAGTCAATTAGTTTTAGTCCGTTGTCGTTTGTCTCATCGTGTAGACTGTGCATCCCTGCCACTTGTCTAAACATTGTTTCTTTCCCAACTTTGGCATTTATATCTCCTAGAACAATTTGCATCCTATTGTTAGGAATCAAGTTCAGCGTACTTTCCAATTGTTCGTAAAAAGTTTCTTTTTCATCTTGAGATTTGTCCTCCGTTGCAGCATGTACATTCATGAAGCTTATATCAAACCATTGTGTTTCTATTGTTAACATGCTTATTCTAGGATTAATAACTTTGAATTCTTTAACTACAGGGACTAATCTTTGTGTATTGCAAAACCCGTTTCTAGTTGACGTTGATCAGTACAGTTACCATAGAAGATAGCTGTCTCGTTTATATTTATCGTCCCTGTATTGGTCCATCTAATTTCTTGTAGTGCTGTTAATTTGACTTGATATTTTTCAACTTCATTCACTATGTTGTGAACTGCTCCAGGTTTATATAGTGTGCGTACGTTTCAAGTTCCGAAAGATAAGTCCTTTTTCCGTTTTCCAGTCGATTTTCCAAAAACTCTGTCCCGAGGCAAATTTGTTTGTTCCTGAACATGTTGTTTTTTTACTAGGTAGAGTTGTTAACCCTACGCTAAACCCCCTACCAGGAGGACCGTCCCGCACCAACTAGTTAAAGTCAGCGTGGGGCTGTTGCAGTACACAATTTGTGCGAATGAGTAAATTCATGTACAATTCGTGTTCATTCGTCTTTCGTCAGGTGTTCGTGAAAATGTTAGTACTTAACTTATTTATTATGTTCTATTGTTCCTGTTCTGTGGGAACCATTATCTTTTCGAAGAAATATACATCAATAACCTAAACCTAATTAATATATAGATGCGTATTCATAAGGTTTACTTATATAAATCATCAAATATAGATACTTGTATCCATATTTAGTATTTAATGCTATTTATATAGACCTTAACTGTTAAGGTCTATATAAATAGACTTAACAAGTATTTTAAATGGTAATTGGTATGATGTATATTATACTTACTACTATTTAAAATGAAGTCGCTTTTTTTTGGGATAAACTCCGAAACTACTTATTCAGTCGTAGCGCAGTTTGTTTTTAATTTGAAGAGGACATTACAGAGAAGGTTTTTAGGCATAAATTTAGTCCGATAAAGTTAATAAATAATTAGTTATTATTGACTAAAATAAACGTATAAATTGTATAAATTTATATATTATTATACATATTGTGCGGCACGGTGGCCCGCGGGTTTCCAGCTACCTGGAACCTAACCTTTTTTCTTTTGTGTGTGTTTTATCGGTGAGTAGATATGAATAATTGTTTCGAGAAGTAAAATTCAACAATCTATCTATGAGGCTTGTCAAGAAAGTAAGTGTACTGGCGGCAGTGGCGCAACCAAAGGGGGGGGGGGGGGGGTCCCCGGGTCCAGACCCCCCCTTGAGTATTTATAAAATGGAACATTTTTTAATTAATTTGGGAATATAATAATATATTGTAAGTATAATAAATTTTGTTTGGCGTTATTGAGATTTTTCCTTAAGGCAACTGCTACATCCGGCGCTGAAAGTTTTATATTAGCAAGAGAAAATTGTGGTAGAAATGCACAATACATAAGTTGGAAAATACAAAATGAAATTGTTAGCATTTGTTATGAAATTATTTCATCAAAAATTGTAAATAGAATTAATGAAAGTAATTTTTTTTCAATAATAGCGGACGAAACCGCTGATATATCGGGTACTGAACAGTTTGCTCTATGTACCCGTTATTATGATAAGAAAAACAAAAATATTCGTGAAGATTTTTTAAAATTTATTCCAGTTCATGATGTGAGTGGTAAAAGTTTAGCGAATCATATAATTACTGAATTAAAAAAATTGAATGTCGATGTAAACAATCTACGAGATCTTGTGAAATCAGAAATTTTACTATGGAATCGTTATCTAGATGATAGTAACATTAAAACAAAAAATGCCATCAACATATTGAATAATTGCAATTCAGATTTATTTCCAAATGTTTTTAAGCTTTTGCAAATACTGGTCACACTTCCTGTCACATCTTGCGAAGCTGAAAGATCATTTTCTACACTCAAACGCATTAAAACTTACTTAAGAAACTCAACGTCCGAATCGAGATTGAATGGACTAGCTGCTCTCAATATTCACTATGATATTGATGTCAAGTCCGAAGAAGTAATACAGCGTTTATCGAATTTAAAGCGTCGTTTAGACTTTATTTTATAATTTATTTGATATATTTTCATTATATTTTTTTTTATATATACATTTTATTATTAATATGGTAACACAAATAAAAAATACATTTATTATTAACACAATTATTTATGTTTATATCTGTTGTAATATAATTTTGGACCCCCCCCCCCCAAAGGATATTTCTGGTTGCGCTACTGACTGGCGGTAAAGCACGATTGAGCATTGACCTTTTTAGCAACACGATTGAGCATAGAATATTTTATGCGATGTTGCCACATTCACGTTGCCAACATTTTGTAATTTATTATTTTCACGTATTATTACACCAATATTATAATGATATCTGTCGCGAGTCGTGTCCGAGCCCCTCAGCTTTATCGACAATGTTATCTTGTTTCCAACTTGGAAACAGATACCAAGGTATATCAATTTAATTTATTATTATTTATAATTATTAGCAAAACGATTTTTATACTGTACTATAATGTGACTACTATTGAGACTGTTATTGATTGATAAATATTTTGATTTTATTATTTTCATTAATTAAATAAATATTTTTGTACAATTCAGTTCAATATTGAAAATGGCAACGTTGCAGAGTTTTTTATGCTCAATCGTGTCTCAGCCGTGCCATTGATATTACAATATTATATATTAAAGAATTAACTATTGAGCATTGCAATTTGTAGTCAATGCGATATTGCGATTTTTCTCATAAAACTGGTCCCACGACGTTGACATCACCATCATAGATGATATACACGAAGTAGGTGGGTATATTGTGTTTATATAATGTGAATTGTAAAGTAAACAAATAAATACATCTCTCGATCACGCACACATACCGATGGTGATAATAAATATTAATAATAATAATAACAATAATATACCTAGTTATTCTTGGTTCAGTGATTTTTTTTGGCATTTCGAAGAGGAACATCAAAAACCGCGATATAGTGCGTCGTATTTTTTCGTGTATGGCACATAATATCATAATATTTTCCTGGTGACACAAGTTGAGCCACGGACTATGTATGCACAATGCACCTAAGATATTTAGATATGAGTTATGAGTTTGATAGACATTAGACGAACGTATATAAAATATGCATGCGGAATTGCGGACACACAGTGCATACCTACCTAGTTGTGTGTGTGTCCCATATGTAAAATGTAATAACTAATAGCTGAGTTTACGACTACAGACTACATTGTAGTTATTTTATAACAGTTAACATTATCAATATTTCACAAATTTAATATTTTTATTTCCGAAGCAGAACATTGTTTTGATGATTTAGATGTATAAAAATTGAATTTCAAACATATTACTACTGTAGATTATTACTTACATGTTATGTTTCTATGAGTAGCCAAAAGGTATTTAAATAGTTCTAATGAGGAACGTTGTAACGAGTAGGTAGGTACATAGACACATAGTGGACCTCTGTAACACGACTCAGCTAATTTAAAGTGTATATACTTATAAGTTGTAACACTATTGTGATTTATTAACTACAGGCTGTAGTCTACAGCTGCTGGATTGAAATCTAATTTTTATGTAGCAATATAAAAAAAGTCAGACAAATATTCTGCTTTGGAGTAACCAAGTAGGATTTGTTGTTAATTCAAAAAGTAAAAATTAAATAAATTATAAAGTTTAATATATTGCAATTTTTACTGGCTTCAAATTGTAATTATGTTTTTGCAATGCAATCAATTGTAAGCGATTTACCAAAAGGAAGTGTTTCAATGTTTGTTTTAGCGTCCGACTACGGGTATATTGTGTACCTATTTTCGAGTCCTACGCTGAGATTGGTCCAAATATTGATAAACATATTTTGGTAATAATGAAATAATCCAGTGTAATATTTAAATTAATATAAAATTGGGTATTTTTCATTTTAGATTCTGAGTGAAACGATGAATGTATTGATTTTACAATGATGTGTGTTTTTTAGATTCTGAGTGAAACGATGAATGTATTGATTTTACAATGATGTATGTTTTTATATTTTTTTATTTTTGTGTCTGTGAACACGATAAGTAGTCGAAATAATGCTTCGATTTTCGACTTCAGTATCTTGTTCGATTGGAAAGGGAATATTGTTGGTGCATTGGGGAGGTCAAAATTCCCAGTACTTTTCAAAATTTTTATGAGCGTTCAAAATTCAAATTTTTACAACATTGGATATTCACTCGTTTTCTCATGTAGCGATTTCCTTATTTTGTTGTAATTCATAAACGAATAACTATAGATACATGAAAATTTCACTGAATGTTTATATTAGCATTTCCTATCCACCATACAATTTTGAAAATATTTTGACTCTTTTTGAGCTGTTTACGGATATTTTCATTTTTCAATTTTTTTAGTTTTTTTTTCTATTAATATCAATAAAGTTTTATCTGTTGGGCCAAAAAGTGTAAAAATGTAATACAAAGCTCCTGATATATTGTTACAATATCAGTTGAAAAATATTCAAAATACATAGGCACAATTTTTTTTTATAAGCATTCAAAGATCAAATTTTGACAAAATTTATCAAATTTAAAATTAAATAATTATTTTGTAGTTAAAAATGTATAAAATGTTCAACTTTTATATCTAAGAATTTAAAATTTAAACAAGATTCCACGTAAGTAGTTAATTCTGTTACCAAAAAATCTAAAAAATACATAAGCACAGTTTATTTTTATAGTAATTTCAAGTTCAAATTTGGACGAAATTACATAAAAAAAAACCTAGAATAACTATTTTAGTTATTTTGTTGTGATTGTATAATATTACTCGTGGGTACTTGAAACTTCTAAAGTACACTATCATAATATATCTATGATAGTATCAGAGTTTGTTGTTGATGTATAACGCGTTATAAGTACCTAATGGATATTGTGATATGATTAATTTGGAATTTATTATAGGTACCTATTATGGGTCAATTTTTTTTAATACCATAGATAAGTATATAATATGTCTTATACAGTTATACCTAGACTGACATACCGTCTCATCCGCTCAGAATCGTTTTTCTTATATAATGATATATCATTGAATTCAAATTTAATACCTACCATCCATTATACAGTGTCCCCCTTGGCCATTGTAACCTACTGTACAGCAGAGCACCTTTTGAACTATATATGAAATAAATTTTAAATTATAAATTTAATTATAGTTTATTCAAAATTTGAACTTTAAATGCTTACACAAAATATGTGTGCCTACCTATGTATTTTAAATATTTTTCATCTGCTATTATAACAATTATATCAGGAGACTTGTTAAAGTCAAAGTTAAAGTTAAGTTTGCAACTAGTTAATTATTTTTGTTTTTAACTCATTAGATTATTCAGTTAAACCTTTATTGTTGTAACTTAACTTTTTTCAGTTAATTATTATTATTGTAAAGACATTTCCATAAACATTTCCTCACCGTTATTTAAATATTATGTGTTCCAAAACTTAATTATGAATTGGATGAACCCAGAACCATTAGGCATTAATGTTTGTGAAAGTTTATTTTAGAATATATTATAATTATTATATATTTTTATTAATTTGATTTAAATTTATAGATGACATAAAAATGCAGACTCTTTAAATTTGTATTATTAAAATAAATCAAGCATTTGGATATTCATAGAATTTATTCAAAAATCTAAAAGCAAAGATATTGCAACTATATTATTATGTGATTGCAATAAACACGAGAATACAAATTTATTAATAAAACACCTGGCAAGACAAAATAAATTGTTATTCGTTAATAATCAACTTAAATCTGTATTCGATGACTTTGAATAAAAAAATCGGAAAAATATAATTTATTTTGAAACAAGTTACTGAAATTATTTAGTTGAGTTATGAGTTTATGACTTATGAATAATTTAAAATTAGATTTTTAATTTTACATAAGTGTCATCGGTGGGTGGCTTCTTAGCTCATAATTTCATGTTTTTTTATTGTGTCTCAGCTCATACTCTTATTGTGCCGATTGTGTACAGATTGTGTATGACTAATAAAGAAAAAAAAAAAAAAGATTTTTAATTTTAACTTTTATGTGTATATGTTCTAATTTTTTCTGAAAAAATGTCTTAATTTCAAAAACACGATTTATATACCTAAATAATAATTTTCAAAAAATTAAAACATTTTGATACTTTTAGAAATACCGAGTGTAAAAGGGTTAACTAATCATTCAGTAAAGCAGCTGTACCTATATATAAGGGGTTTTATATGTATAGAGGCAGGGCCACATTTAGGGGGGGGCGTGGGTACAACTGCCCCGGGCGCCAGTAGGGGCACCAAAATGTTATGGTCAGAAATTTGTTCACTTGTGAATTATTAAAATGTTATAATTTTAATTATTTTAATAACAGTTTTATATAATATAATTTAGTATAATAGTATTATATAATATAATTTAGTATAATAGTATTATATAATATAATTTAGTATATTTTATTTAGTTATTTTTTTTTTTTTTTTTTTATTGAACGTAAGCCCGGCAACTGTGGCCATTAGCTGTATGGTTTGTTTTTGTAGGTGTATTGTAGGTGTATTGTAGGGGGGGAACACGTGGGTGTTGGGTTTTGGCAGAATTTTCAATTTGGGCACCCGTAGGTATCTGCCATGCCCGGGTGGGGGATGGCGGCACTTGTTCTCCGGACACCGTGACTTGCCCGAAGAAAAATGCCGCCCAGTGGCCGGGAATCGATCCGGCGTCGGCAGCGTCGCGACCGACGCCTTAGACCGCACGGCCACCTCGTCCCCTATAATAGTATTATAATATATAGTATTATGCTGTTTAAAATTGTTTTAATTATTATTAATTTGCATAGTTTTATATAGTTTTATTTTATTTATTCATGAAGTAGGTACCTACAACCTACTTAAATATGTTTAAGAAAAACAACTTATATGATGAATTATAAGCAAGGTTTAAGTGACATAAATTCAAACGTATCTTTGCGGAGAGAGGATCAAGCAATTATTACTAAACAATATTTAAAAAAAAAAAAACACTCTTTGTAGAACAAATATTCTTTTCTGTGCTCGAAATCTAAAAGGTTAATGAGTATCTATCTCCCATATTTTCCGTGGGTAGGCCCCTTAGGGGGAGTAATTTTTTTTCACTGGGGCTTAGAGGGAGCCAATTTTTTTTTGCACCGGCGCAAAAAATGTCTAAATACGGCACTGCATAGAGAGTCAAACATATTTTATGTAGGTAATTTATAATATGTACTGGAATTGAATATACAAATAAAGGTATACTCAGTGGTTATAGGGTATCCGGTATATATTATACTACTTAGGTAATATTAGATATTATATTTACAATTTTTTGTTTAAAGGTACCTACCTAAACACTAAACCTACAGTTCTGTGTGATGTGATTACTGATTAGTGATTGTACGAGAATATTGTAACGTGTTCCACACGTCGTTTTGACTGCTGACTATACAGGAGAAGGGTATAATATATAGGAAAGTAACTGCTGCAGACAGCAGGACATAATTTAATACATTTATACATACACATAAGTAAGCGACGGGCAAGTATGATGTACCTAAGAACTACGAAGACAAACTACATAGTGAGACACTGAGGCATTTATCTGTATAATATATTTAATATATAATTATGCGTCTGACGATCGATAAGATTTATATACAAACTTAAGAATAATATAGGTACTTCATAATTATAAGTTATAACATTATCTACACAACATCGCATAGAAATAACAAATTAATGAGTGGTTGCAAAACCAGCTATAATTTACAGTTCATATTACTTACCTAAAAATATATAATAACCTATATAGGTATAGTATATACTGTCGTCGTATACCTACCTATTCTAGCCGAGGATTTTGTGTTAGCTTAGCCACATAGATAGGTCGTAGGTATATCGTAGGAATATAAATATGTTATATATACCAGCTTTTCCCAATTAGTGTGAAGCCACGGACCCCTAGCTATAACTTAAATTGGTCCGCGGACCCCTTTTTTGTAAATACTTACTTTTAAATTTTATTTAATTATGAAAATGAAAAATAAATTTGTAAGATTTATTTTTAATATGATTTAATTTTTAATTTTATAAACATATTCGTCATATAATAGAAACAAATTTTCTCAAAAAAAAATATATATTTATAAAAAAAATTATTCGATTAAACACCTTCAAACTTTATGAGACAAGTGAAATCTTTCTTTTCTGTTCATAATTTCGTCCAAGTCCGGCTGCATGCTTGATATTATAACTCTTAAATCAGCGTCAATATTAAGTTTATTACGATATTTGTGTTTCATGTAACAGTAGGTAGAAAAAGCTTGTTCACATCTTTATGTTGTTCAAAAGGGGATCAAATGTCTTAAAGCTTTCTCAGCCAGTTGATTTTGATCATTTTGAACAATTAACCAAAAGTCAATTAGTTTTTTATCGTTGAAAATATTTTTCATTGTTACCAAATCAATTAATTAATCTTGTTCTTGTTCAGAGAGATTTTCTATTTTTTCAATATCACAGGAAAATTGATTTCTTATCCACTTATTGTTTGGGTCAGATTGATGAAAATATTTTCTTAATGTTTTGGCCAAGCTCAACAAGTGTTCAGATATTTCACTCTTTACCTCCTGTGATAGACATTCACACGAAGACTCCAAAAAAGCTTGTAATGTCGGAAAGTTGCTGAAAGAGTTCTTTTCAACACGTATTGCCCAAATTTCAAACTTTTTTTATAGTTGTTTCGGTTTTAATTTTGAAATACAATGTATAAAAAAGGACTCACTGCACTAATCGCTGACCAGTAATGACTGAGACTACTAACTAATGTTGATCATTTACTGTAAATGATATGTCCGAAATATATTTTATTGGTTAATGGAAAGAAAATAATCAGTATGGTTTCAAGTTCTGAATTATAGAAATAATAGCGTAATAGTGAAGATAATAATGATATTTATTCCTATGAAATTGCAAATCTTTTTTTTTTTCGCGATGATCGAGCTTCAAGTTAATAATTTCACTAAAATTAAATTATAATATCACTACAGAACAACACAACCGCGGACCCCCTAAAATAAACATGCGGACCCCTGGGGGTCCGCGGACCACCAATTGGGAACCGCTGATATAGACCATGGCTGATAGCTCCTGTTTTTGTCATTTTTAATCAAGAAGCATATAATGGTATATACTATAATATAGTACTATGTAGGTACTATTGGCACATATATACAATATACTATATAATATATATCTATATATATAGACAATATAGACATTTCAAATGTGTAGAGTCTAAAGAACATTATTATTAATTACCACAATGAATGGGTAGACTAGTATCTTAGAATATTTAAAAAAAAAAAAAATGTTCAAACAAAATTTAGTTTAATACATACTTTAATTTTGATTTAATTTACTTTATTCAAGATTTTTTTTTTTGCACAGTCTTTTAGGATTTACTTGTCTATTATTACCTAGGTATGCGTATATTATTTATAATTTATTATAAATATATTAGTATATTACCTAATGGCTAATACCAATTTACCTACTAGGTATACAGAATTTATTTTGCAATAGGTATTATTGTAATTTGTAGTTATCTATTAATTTTAAACAGGGCTTGAAACCGATGTTTGATACCGATTTTGAATACCGGTTAAAACCGTTAAAAACCGAAAATCGAAATCGAAATCGGAAAAATATTTACGGTTTCAAGCCCTGATTGTAAATCAACGATAGGTACCTCATATTATTTTTCTGTATCTGTGTGCCTAGTGCTTGTATACCATTATGGACCATGAATAATATTATTATATTACTAAGGCATGACATTATCTTGACTAGGTGTGTAGGTATACATAGGCACGTAGCTAATATATATATATATATATATATAATATATTCTCGTACCTACACCTATAAATTATAATATATGTTATTATACTTATAAAAAATGTAAAAATAAACCTATACTATTACCCACTATTATATACCACTCGGTATATAAGATTCTTGAATATTACCCTGATTGTTATATTATATTTATATTAAATATAATATATTCATTTTCAGATGTTTCGAGATTTGTGTATCAACAAAGAAATACACGGTCAACGCGCTTTAACTCGCTTTAATTCAGAGAGTAACAAGGTCATCCATCGTTAAGAAATATAATATATTTCACATAATTCTTTATAGTTACAGTTATCATTTATTTACAGATCTAGATGATCTATATAGGTATATAAAACAATAATATTGTGTTTATAAAATAGTTAATTAACAAAAAAATATATATTAATACTATTTATAGGTATTTAATATTTTTTGGTAAACATATTGATATTTGGTGTCACTATAGGGACGGGTTGCATACCTAACCTAGTTTTATTTTATAATTATATCCCTGATGGCTAGTTCCGAAATGTTTAAAATTAAGAAACATTTTTCGTTCACCTATTATTTCCACTATTCCACAATTTTTGATTATAATTAAATAATATTGCCTATACCGGCCATACCTATCAGTGGCGTAATTTGGTTATGGTTGTGGGGGGGGGATGAAATGTATG
Organism: Macrosiphum euphorbiae; assembly: GCA_949089665.1. Lineage (NCBI taxonomy): Eukaryota > Metazoa > Arthropoda > Insecta > Hemiptera > Aphididae > Macrosiphum > Macrosiphum euphorbiae. The sequence goes on along the minus strand of CARXXK010000001.1, from coordinate 62,780,796 downwards.
TACATTTCACCAATTACCCCCCCCCCCCCTCAACATTTTTTTTTTTAACCGTATAAGGCATAAGCTATAAGCAATAAGCACCCCTCAATACAAGAATACAACCATTATGATCTGTATGTAATAACTAGTAGCCGGAATTATATTCTTTTGCATATTTTTTTTGAGTCTATGCAGTCATTCGGGGGTTCGAAATCTTTACAAATCATGAAACAGGTGAGTTAATGGCAAAAGTTTATTTTGCATATTTGGGAATATTTCAAGATAAAAGAATATTTCGTATAATAAAAAATATTAGAGAATATATCGATTAATTTTTGTAGATGTTCGATATTTTTTGTTGCAGTGGCCTAAATAATATAAATAGCACATATAAAAACATTTTAACCGACCGTTGTACAAATATGACATCAGGGAACATGGAACAAAATATAGTTGTCAACTGTTTTCAAAAATTTTCTTAGTTAAAAATTTAAAATAATTAAATATTAAATCAAACTTTTCTTAACAAGTAGTATTTTTTATTATGTAGGTACCTATATTTATATCAGGTTTTTATATTATTTTGCATATTATGTACCTATTTATTTATATGAGTTCGTATTATTTGCTTAATTATTTTGCATATAAATGCATATTTTTAGTTCAAGAGAATATTTAAATAAAAAAGCATTTTTTTTTGCATATTTTATTATTATTTTTAAAGAATATTGGAAGAATATTTTCAACTTTTTAAGAGAATATTAGCATCTCATTTTGGCTATTTTAAAAGAATATAATTGTATCACAGTGTGATCACGATTTTAGGTACCACTGAATATCTCAGATGGCTGACTTTGTATTGAAATGGGGTTTTCGGGAGGTGATAGCCGATAGGAAGCACTTAAATACATATTTTCAGACCAGTTTACAATTTTTAGCTCACTCGGTATGCGCATGCGCAATTTGACTTACTTTTTGTTAAATGGCAACCCCACTTTTTTTCTACAGATTCGGGTAGAGTATTTTTTTTTTAAACATTTTTTGTATTGAAAGTTTTTCTATTTATAAAACTGACCAAGTTAGAGAAAGTCAAATTTTGGATTTATTCATAATACGTGTTTAATGCAATTTGCATTTATAACCAGTTGAAATAATAAAATAAGTGCCAAATAAATGTTTGATTAGGGGGGGGGGGGGGTGGCTGAGTGGACTAAGGCGTCGGTTGTGGCCGATTTCCGTCCGCCATTAAACATTTATTTGGCTCTTATTTTATTATTTCAACTGGTTATAAATGAAAATATCATTAAACACGAATTATGCATAAATATTCAAAAATAAATACTCTACCTGAATCTACAGAAAAAACTGGGGTTGCCATTTAAAAAAAAGTAATATTGCGCATGCGGCATGCGCGTACCGAGTGAGCTAAAAATTTGAAACTGGTCTGAAAATATGTATTTAAGTGCTCCTATCACCTCCCGAAAACCCCATTTCAATACAAAGTCATCCATCTGTGATATTCAGTGGTACCTAAAATCGTGATCACACTGTATATGATAATATTGATGGATGATTATATATTTGTATAATATTATGGAGATTCGGGTGATTTTTGTATTATCTATGAAATATATATTAATAAAATTAGTACATAAATGTGTTTGACGATTAAAAAAAAAAAAAAAAAAATGGTCAAGGGGGGGGATACGACACCCAAATCCCCCCCCCCCGTAATTACGCCACTGATACCTATATAGTATATAATAATAATTATATACAAATGGGTTATAAATCTATAATATTAATGGTATATTATCTAATCGCTATGGATTAACATTCAAACCTAAAAATACATATATTATACATATAATATTGAACAACAAAAATTGAACTTCACAAATAATTTTATTACTACAGTATTTTTATGAATTCTCTATGAATTAATGTGAATATATACCTAAATAGAATAGATAGGTATATAGAATAAATTCTGGCATTCTGCCTACTCTATTTAAAATTAAATAATTTCTTAACTTATACATAATTTTAAAGGTACCTGACTATTATTTTCTAAAAAAAAAAAAATATTGTCGAAGGGTATACTTACTACTTATAATATGTTGATAACCTGGTATGGTGTCTAGATAATGTAATTAAATAATAAATGATTCATACAAATAAAAACTGTTTGGGCCCATAGCTAGTGTAAATCTGTATCTATGCATAATTTATTTAAAAACCATGCCACTGGAGTTTATACATTAAAGTTGTACCACACCTAAAAAAACGGTAATATATTTTAGGCTACCGTGCGGCGTGCGCTGGCGAGATGTTTCGAAATAAAAATAAATATATGCACGGCACGACCAGCTCGAAATACGGAAACCGGTACCAGTGTATCTATGAGTAGGTACTATACTAGTGTATGAAGGAACGACATCCTATTGGCGACGGGACAGCAATACATATCATCATTTATTGTATAGGTACCTATATTATATAACACATTTGCACCATGTCACCATCTACCCGCAATTACCTTTAATATTATTATTTTAGATTCTGAGAGTGGTGATGAATGTATTGATTTTACAACGATGAGTGTAACGATCTTTTTTAATAATACCATCTTATTTTATGCATTGACGAATCATAAATTAAAATCCCTGCAGTGTTTTAATATGATCAAGTTTATTGATAGGTAGTTAAATGTTAACCTTTTAAAGTATGGGTGGGAGACGTAGCCAAGTAGGAAAAATAAAATAGGACTGTGAAGCGAAAATTCTAAATACGTCTGAAAACCTATTTAAGTATTCAAGTACATACATTTTTGGTTCAATATTTTAAATAAATCTAATATTTTCTCACGATTTTAGTATTTTAGACAACCTTATCAAATACCTATATTGTTATATTATTGACTGTAATATTATATTAATACCGTGGACCGTGGTATAGGTGTGATATTAAAATAATGTAATATTCAGCACGTAATATGGAATCATTGGAAACAGCCAACAGGTACCTATAATTCCACAAGCGGAAGGAATAGGAACAAGCGTTACAGTCGTCTTTCATGGCCGGAAGTTAATCAAGCGTGTCTTATCGTACACAGCATCGTTTGAAATTCACGTTTATAAGTAGGTACCTCGTACCTACCGATTATGGTATTGTATGCCGTCCAACATTGTTGTATGCACCGCGACAAGTGGCAAGATAGACGCATCGTTATTCGTTTGAAATATTTGATTTTTAGCCACACCTCTGAACGAATAAACCAAAATAATAGTTGCATTATATTGGTGAGGCATCAGTAGGAAAATGATTAATAAATATTATACTCTGTTATAGGTATGAATTCGCATAAAATTGATTTTTATTTGATTACTATATATTATGTTTGTACTGCAGTTGTACGCACCTACTCGTATAATATAATATTATAGTATAAACCTACCTACTATATAATATAGGTAGTAAGTAGTAACTAGTAAGTAGTAACTAGTACGTAGGTACTTACTATATTATCATAGGTATACCTATCACCTGCAGGGCTGGATTTAGGCTTTCGGATAGCGGATAGCCGGGTTAAATATTTTTTTGAGCCTCATAGTTGTAAAAAACTAAATTATTAATACTAATTAATAAACTAAATATTACTAATTATTAACTTATTACTAATTATAAAACTAAATTGTTATAATAATAATCGGCACCTACTAAAATAAGTTATACATAATATAATATACCTACCTTTATAGGAAAGCACATATCTATAACTAATTTCTTTTACAAAATTGGTGAACCACTGATGTTGTGGTTTAGATCTTATCTTCGTGAGCGTAGCAACTTGTTAATGTGCTTGGGGTTAAATCTGATATTATTGATGTACCATCCGGTGCAATACTTGAATTGGGAAAAAATTAGAAGGGGGTGCTGTAAAAAATATGTGCATACCCGAATATTGAAATATCTTATTGATTTGGATATAATTAGAAGGGGTATACATAAATATTTTCTTCAAAGAAAGAAGGACTCCAATCCTCCGCGTACCTCTCAATTCCAGCAATGATCCGGCTTTCACCAACTTTTAATACGTGCCACATGAACTTATTTTCTTTACCTATATGCAACAATACCCATTATTTAAAAAATCAACTAGGTATTAAATAAAAAAATAGAATGACGAGTATAGAGAATATGGATCCATCAACTCTAATTTAATTATTTTGTATTTTTGTACGTATAATCATTGATTACAAATACTATTTATAATCAATGGTATAATGTATTATATTTTGTATGTATTTACTATCTTGTATTAATTTGGGTATATCCTAGCTGTGTTGTAATAAAAAATTAAAATAATAGTTTGAAATTTGAAAGACCCTGCCTATCTTTTTTTGAGTCAACCCTAAAACCTAGATAATCTTCATTATTTATGACTCATTAGTCATTAGCTTCCACGGATCAAATGTCAAATAATGCCAATACTAAAAAAAGTGTTTTAATATATTTTATCAAATACGATTATTGAATAATCGAATAGGTATACTTTTTAGTTTTTACCTAGGTGTACATCATTCGAATGAATATTCCATACAAATTGTATTAAACGTATTTGAATAAGGTTTTTCTCTTAACTAAAAAACTTTGTAAACTTAGTAATAGGACATCATTGGGGCCCTTCTGGCCTTCTCACTTCTCAGCCGCTAAAATAGTAAAATGTTCAAAAATATTATATTTGAATTTACTCATTTTCTTTTTTTATGGCAACACGACGTGAATTAAATTTAATCTATTCCGTGGCAACACCGTAATTTTGTTTACGCTTATTGATAATGCTATCAACATTTTAAATATTTGGTGATTCATCAATTGAGTCGTCACTGGGAATATTTATTATTTTAGGTGCACCAAACACCAATTTGTAAACACAACTGCCAACTGGCTCTACTAACTTTTGCAATATTGTAAAACGATTCATTCTACATTGGACTATACATTTACACCTATTGTTCAGAATACACCTAATATTCGAGAGGTATCAAATCATCTCAACATATTTAAAGCAATCTACGAGTTAATTAATTTAAGTTAAAATGGGCAAAGAGGAATCAATTACAGACGATAAAAAAATCAAGATCAATAAATGGGACTACCTCGCTTTAAAAAATACTCTCGATGACGCAGTGAAGGAAGTATTAATTACAAAATATAATCATGTCGAGGACTTTTCTTTGATTGACTGTCGTTTGCTGATATGCTCATTTGCTGTGCTAGTCGCTGGATTTGCACTTGGTTGGGATTTCTTCAATCCATTCCCAAAATCGCGTTTTGTTCTTACGGTATGTGTTGCTTTATATTTCATTACCATGGGTGCAATCACATTATACACAACATACATGGAAAAAGGCATATTTGCCGTGACTTTAGAACGAGATGAAAGCGGTTTTAATCCAGATGTTGTTTGGGAAGCCAGCAGCTATATAAAAAAACATACTGGCATGTATTATTTAACCATGGTGCGCAAAGATGCTGTTGGAGCAGATGTCAGGGAACGTGAAATATCCAAATCGGTTGCAAATTATTTTGATGAAGAAGGAACATTATGTCAAGATGTGGTGGAGAATGAGGTAACCAAAATGAGAGAAGCTGTTTTGAAATTGAAGAAAATTGAATAGTTTATATTATTAGAATAATGTAAGATTCTCATGATTAAAATTAATTAAGGAATAACATTAATTATGTCTTATTATAAACTAATTTGGTTTGATTAAAACATATTTGGTTGATTTTGCAATGTATATATTCATTTACAATTTACAGTGTTAATTTATAAATTATACAAATATATATATAATTATAATAATAAATTGTACTTAGGTATTTTAATTTGTTATTCAAATGTGGATAGAATAATGGTTGGATTTAACTATGAATATTTAATATTGAGAAACCCAACTATTTGATCATCTATTATGTCAATATTCGGTAGACGGAAAAAAAAACCAAGGAAAAAAAAACCAAAAAAAAAAAACCAAAAAATAAAAAACCAAAGGAAAAAAAGACCACGGAAATAAAAACCAAAAGAAAAAAAAACCATGAAAATAAAAACCAAATTTTTATATTTTGCTATATTAATTCATATTTCATTAAACTTAAGTTTTAATTGTCTACTTAAAAATTTTGATCAATAATCCAACTGCCCAAGTGTTCTACCTGTTAAATATATATTAATAATAATAATTATAATAATAATAATTTCAAATAGGTTAAACTGTTTAAAAAATTTTACATTTTATAATTTTTAAATACGTTTTAAAAATTTGTCCAATACAATAATAAAAGTAATAATTTAAAATAAGTTTCACGTTTTAAAAATTGTCAATACAAACATAAATTAGTCAAATACATAGTCAATACAAACAGTCTACAGTCAAATAAAGTAAAAATAATTAAAAAAAATTAACATTTTATAGATTTTAAATACTTTTTAAAAATTTGTCACAATACAATAATATAAGTAATAATTTAAAATAAGTTTCACGTTTTAAAAATTGTCAATACAAACATAAGTCAGTCAAATACATTATAATACATAGTCAATACTAACAGTCTACAGTCAAATAAAGTAAAAATAATAAAATAATAAAAAAAAATTAACATTTTATAATTTTTAAATACTTTTTAAAAATTTGTCACAATACAATAATATAAGTAATAATTTAAAATAAGTTTCACGTTTTAAAAATTGTCAATACTAACATAAATCAGTCAAATACATTATATAATACATGGTCAATACAAACAGTCTACAGTCAAATAAAGTAAAAATAATAAAATAATAAAAAAAATCGTAAGTTATCGATATCTTATTGTATAGGAGATAGCAGCTAAAAAGTTTTCAATATCACGGATACCATTATCATAATCCTCGCATAATTTTTTTAATTGGATTTGTATTTTTTTGTACACCGTTTTTTGTCGTTTTTGTTGTGGTACTCCTAATTGAATTTGGGCTAGCTTTGTCTCATCAGCTGCCACTTCCAACCTTATTTTAGCTATAATAGTCCAAATTGTTGGATGTGTTTGTCCTACCAATTTACTAAATCTATTGTTCCATCCTTCCGTTGAATTGTTTGTGCGTTCTTCATCATTTAAAGTTGAGTCGTGTACGTTCCATAAATTTGGAGGAAAAATAGGTGGGCAATTTCTTAAGACTATTCTGTTATTTTCATTTCTAACTTGCCTGTATTTGCCATTAACGTATGTTGTATCAAAATAATTTAATAACGTTTCAGCCTCTTCAGGAACAATATTTTTTAAATATGCCATACCATCTTTGACATCTCCAACTGGTAAAAATGCCAAGCCATCCATTTTTCCACAAAATTCAATTAATTTTTGATCTTCTCTGTATTGTGTCTGGAGCCCTAACTCTTGTATTTTCCTATAGGTTGATTGAGTTAAATGGTAGAAACAACCCTGAATGTGTACATGTTGTCCGAGAACATGTGTGATGGCTGTGATAACTGCACGTTCAAAATCAACATGTACTACCATAGGATCAGGAAATAAATGTTGTTCTTCACATTTTTTTAAAATAGTAGGTAGTGAGCATTTGCTCATAAGCAGTCAAAGTTTTATTCTGTAAGAGAATATATACCGCCGTTGTAAAACTTTTATTGATTTCTACACGTATAACAAACAGTTGTGTAAATAGTTTTGGAGCCAAAGCAAAGTTCCCATCCATATACCATCTCGAAGAACTTGTTAAATTGACAAGCCCTTCATATGTTGCAAACATCACTATCCTTTCATTTGCTTCTTTCCCGTTATCATCAAGTAACAGTACTTTGTTATGTGGTTCTCCTGTAGAACACCACTCACCCTAAACATAAATTAATAAAATAAATAAGTAATAACATTTAATTATAGTAAGTAAAAACAATTTAATTTAGAAGTTTCAAGTAAGTACCCACGAATAATAAGTTTAAAATATAACTAACTAATTTGCACATTTTCGTAATTTTTACGTATTTTGACAAATTTTGAACTTTATATGCTTATAAAAAAAATTGTGCCTGTGTATTTTTAATATTTTTCAACTGCTATTGTAGCGATAAACAGGAACCTTGTATTAATTTTTCACGCTTTTTAGCCCAACAAATACAATTTTATTGATATTTATAGAAAAAAAAAGTGAGTGCTGTCATGGAACACCCGGTAAAAACGTAGTTTCTTTGGCAGTCTTATAGGTTACAGATGTAGGAAGAGGAATATGTTGTTGTAGTACGCGTACGTAAAATAATATAATAAATAATAATATTATTACGAGGACGTCGCACCCACATATTATGTTGTCTACTTGTCTCTGTCTTACACATTTGCAATATAGCAAATTTTACGATCAGCAGATCACATTTAGCTCCGTTCATTTAAAAATTAGAGTGAATTTCAAAATGTATAACGCGGACACTTTGTAATTATTAAAATAGAAATGTATAATATATATACTTTACGTATATAATAGTACAAAATGTCCGCGTTCTGCAATGTACCTTTTTACCCGACCGTACAAAGTTTCCGCGTTTCGCACTTTTAATGCTCGACCGTACAAAGTGACCTAGAACCATATAATAACAACGTAGCTGGCCGTAGAGCGAGAGAGATAGGAGTATATAGAAATCGGTAAAGAGTAAGAGAGATAGCGACTAACGCTTTTATTTTCAGTGTGCACGGTTTTTCTGGGCTAGGGTCCCTCCGTTCACATCGCGCCATAAGAAACTACGTTTCAAAAATTTAAAAATTTAAATTGATTGAGGAATTGATAAAATAACATATGATATAAAACTCAAGTGTCTACGGTTATTCAATTTTGAATTACAACAAAATTAGAAAATTGCGTGTATACATCAAGCTTTTTACCCAACAAATAAATAATTGTATTAACATTTATAGAATAAAAACTAAACTTAACCGGCTACTTCAATTTCGTTAATAAATGTCAAAGGATTGATGACTTACCAAAATCTCAAGTTCGTCTAGTGTAGCTGGATCGATAGGATTTTTCTTTTTATAGATACTACAGAAACTATTGTTTTCTGCATTGATTCCATGTAAGTTACAATAGAGTACAATAATTACTAATCTGCAGTAGGTACATGTATTTCTCAAAAATATGATAACTGTTGAAGTATAGTGAGCTTATGTTTTTTTCTGTGAATTACTGACTTCAAGTGACTTGTTATGTACATGATAGTATGTTGAAAGATTTTAAATAAGAATATGTGATCATAATTATTAAATAATAAATAGTATTTATAATAAGTAACAATTAAAAATTATTTCCAACAGTTCTACATCAAAAGGTTATTGATAATCTTATTCTAAATTGAATTAAGACACTTATATGTAGAGCGCGGATTTTTATGCGATTGCATATTTTTTTCCTTTTAATATTTTTGGGTTGTTGTCAGTTATCTCCACGAATCATCATAATTTGAAGCTAATGGAGAAAATTGTATTTGCATATTTCTGCATATTTAAAGGTTATTGCATATTTTGGCAAAATTTAAAAGTATTGTATATTGAAGCGAAAATTTAAAAAAAATGTAGAAAATAATATTTTGTCAAGTAGAAAAATTAAAACTAAATTTCATAGTCACTAAATAATAATGTATATATAATATATATATTTATTTAAGCCTTTATAAGATAAATAATCGTGATAGTCATAAAAAAACTTGAAACTCAAAATATGACTTTACATGAAAACATTTCAATAATTAACGAAACGAAAGAATAAATTAATTCTATCCCTGGATTGAAGGTGCAACACTTGCAATAAAACTAAACGAGCTTTCCAACAAAAATGAAGGTCTGAAGATTCTACGAAAAATTAATTCAGTGTTATTAGGCGAAAACGTTCGGCTCCAAGATCTTAATCAAGACCCGACAATACTAGGTTGCTTCAAATATTCCCCAATAACTTCGGTTGACGTCGAACGCACATGATTATTCATTTTAATAACAAATTTATTAATTAAGTTTTTCAGAAAATTCCCTAAATTTTTTTTTATTAAGTACCTTTTTAAGTAATTAATTATTATAAGTTGTATTGTAAATTTTAAATAAATAAAAGATTTTTGCATATTTTTATGATTTTGACTCCATATTTTTTGCATATTTTCATGATTTTTACTGCATATTTTTTGCATATTTTCATGATTTTTACTGCATATTATATGGCATATTTCAATACTTTTAAGTGCATAAAAATCCGCGCTCTACTTATATGTTATCGATTAAATATTTGAATGTTTTGAATAAAATTTAAATAATTTGCACATTATTAATTATATTGCTCAGTATAGTATAAAAGTTATTTTGGAAATGTGTTCAATATTATTTGGATATTATTTACATATTTTTTTAGATTCTGAGCGGGATGAATGTATTGATTTTACAATAATGTGTTTTTTTTGTATCTCGTCACCTTTTTTTTTAGGACAGTAAAAGTGCTTAGATTTTCTTCAAAAATATCTTTTCTGATTGGAAAGTGAATCTAGTTGGTACTTTAAGGGGTCAAAAGTAAAAATTCCCAATAGTCATCAAAAGCGTTAGAAAAAGAAAAGAAAAATTAAAGGAAAACAGGAACTTTTACTCAAAATCGGTTTTGATTATCGATTTCTATAAATATCAATACAATTTTATTTGTTAGGTAAAAAAGCGTGAAAATTTAATGCAAGGCTCCTAATATATCGTTAAAATAGCAGTTGCAAAATATTGAAAATACAGTTACAATTTTTTTTTATAAGCATTTAAGTTTGAATTTTGACATAATTTATCAAATTTAAAATTTAACAACTATTTTGTAGTTAAAAATGTATAAAATGTTCAACATTTATATCTAAGGATTGAAAATGTACAACAAGGTGCCACATAAATAGGTAAATATATAAATTACTTTATTCACAATAATATAATCAAATGTACTAAGTAATATCATAGGCTGACTGACTGTTTTTTGCTTAGAATCGTTTTTCTTATACAATCATAATATTATGATTGAATTCAAATTTAGTACCATCCATTACAGTGACCCACTTGCAACCTACTGTACAGCAGAGTGACACCCACTTGTCCACCTTTTTTTTTTACTAAATATGTAGTAATTATTAAGTGTGATCAACATTATTGTTTTCAATTATGGAAACAATTTCTAGCTTTGGTTAAATCTTGTTCTAGTGTTTTGTAGTTAAAAGCATTACATCATAATATGATCATATGATGTTTTTTTAAATAATTTAAATTAATATAATGTATAAATCAACATTTATTACGAGTATACCAAATTTCATACATACAAGTACAAGAATTATCGATTTTTTATATTAAAATTTATCAAGACAATACAATCAACATAAAATAATATTGAAAAAATTATAATCAGTGTTATTTTCCATTTAATGGTAATTTAAATTATGGATAGATGGGTCAATTTATCTTTTTTGAACTTCAATCTTATTAAATTAAATATAGTAATTTACATTTTGAATAAAATAATAAATAATAAAAAAAATTGGTATTAATATTTGGATTCTATATTTTGGGTAATTCACTTCACCTATCTTTGATCTTCATAAATATGTTAAATATTAATAAAATTAACTTCATTCAAAAATAAAATTATCAATTTGATTTTATATTTAAATGTTTATTAACAGAATCTTTAAGAAGTTGAATAACTTGAGGTGGATTTTTAGCTTGAATCACTGCGGTTCCTGACACAATCATATTTGCTCCAGCCTATAAAAAATAATTGCCATTAGTTTGACTGTTACAGAATTAAATGGTTTGACCACTATAGAGATTCACACATACAAATATTATTCTAAGTAAACTGTACCCGGGAGGGAGGACACAGTAAAAACCGGGAAATAACCATGAAGTTGATGCCTTAAAAATAATGCAAATGTGGTGTATAACTTTGGTCAATGACGGCCATCTCGACAAATATAACAGGTGCTCACTTAAAATGAACTAGTACCTACCCCCTACCAGTATTTCGGGTAACCTAAAAAAATTACTCATTTCACAAAAAGTTTATTTTAACCCGTCGTTGGTATCGCTATGTAAAGTCCCGCCATTGGTATTGAGTGAGCGCTGCCCTCACCTTGTTGTATTTCATCATTATTTATTATATAATGAACATAAAATATTGAAACCAACAACAAATTATTTATAGTTTAATCTTTTACAAAAAATGTTCTTACAATTTTTCTCGATTATAAATTGTTAACCACTAAAAATTAATTTATAATTTTTTATACATAATTATATAATAAGATAATCATTATCATTCATCTTCGCCTTAGTGGTCTGGAATATTTTGCTGATTATTATACAGTACACATATAAATGTTGGGTGCTACTTAAAAATAGGTCTGAGTTTACGAAAAAGTATTTGGTTGACCTATTGAGTGAGTGAAACGCTGAATTTATGGATATTAAGAACATTGCATGTCGATATCTAATCAAGAATTATTTATACAATTTTTATATTTGCAAAAGTATACTTAAATATGTGTCGATTGAAGGTATAAATAGTATCAGATGAATCAAGTAATAAATAAACAAATGGCTCTCAAAATACTAACGAGGTGAGCGCCGCGCTCACATCGCGACCACTGACGGGTTAAAGACCCAATAGTTATAGCCCACCCACCCCAATTATGAAAGAGGTGCTTGAGCACATTTACAGATACGTGATAGTCGCTACTGACTTTGGTCAGGGTAACTGGACACAATGTTGAAATATGGGATGTATCCTCACACCCTAGTCGGAGTAATATATCCAATTATTCTTTTAATGGGTTTTTCATACCAAATATTTTTATATTTTTTAATTCACGGTTGGTAGATCACAGTAATACAGTATTCCAGGTAGGTCACATATGTTACACCCGGGGGATAGGACTGCCGCAAGGAAAAGTTCCCTCTGAACAGTCATAGAGTAGTCATAGTGCATATGCAAAAAAAAGCTGTCGTCACAAGAAAAAAAAAAGGTAGGTCATATATTAAACCTAAACGGAATAAAGAATATTTAGTGAAAAATGTATTTTATTGTATAGTATACTTTTTACCTTAGCGCAAACATCAATGTTATTTGGACCAATACCTCCATCAACTTCAATGTCCATTGTAGGATATTTTTCTCTCAACATTTCTATTTTTGGCATCATGTCTGTCATAAATTTCTGACCACCAAATCCAGGTTCAACCGTCATCACTAAAATCATATCAGCCATATCTATATATTCTTCAACACATGTAACCGGAGTGCCAGGTTTTATTGCTAAGCCTACTTTCATGCCAGCTTCTTTGATTTTACGGCATACTAAAGGAACATCATCACATGGCTCAATGTGAAATGTGTATTGATCTACGTTAGCATCAGCCATAGCAGAAATCCACTAATAAATAATTTTAAAAAACAGGTATATTAAGCATTATACACAATAACTTATACATGCATATTTATTCTATACTCTCAAAGTAGAATACACCAGGTGGCAAACTGTTTCTGTCATGCAGTGTGCATCCACCACAGCATAGGTATATGCTGGTATATGCACCGGTATATTCTACTCTGAGACAGATTTTATACTATCATATTTTACTTGAAGTGGATTTTGAACCATCATGTGTGTTTCAAATATAGCGTTGGGTAACTTAGTCCTTAGACATTTCACTACTGGATGTCCAAAAGTTAGATTAGGAACAAAAGTTCCATCCATAACATCCAAGTGTAAATAATCTGCTCCACTATCTATCAACTTTTGAGATTCATTATACAACTGCGATAAATCAGCATTCAAAATAGATGGACCGATTTTACAGGATAATGTTTTGGCCATTTTCTAAAAAAAATAAAAAATAATCTAATATTTTTTTTTTTTAATTTGAATATACAGTATAGAACCTCTATTAATCCAGACTGAGGCTCTGGGTCCAAATTAATAAAAGTTAGATTAAACAAAATAACCTTTGCAATGAGTCAAGGTACATAGGAACAAATCCATTGAAATAGAAGATTTCATATGAAAATGTACTTTTAGTGAGAATGATTTGGGAAATTTTTACCTACTCCATAAAATACAAATTTTATTCATTTCCCAATTCCCACATTCCACAATGTTAATAATTATTATTTAAAATTTATCCACACATTAAATTGCTATTGTAATTGGAGTTTCAAGTATCGACTATTATAAGTTCACTAGTATCGCAACTCGCAAGACTGAGGTAGGTAACAGTATTGATTTTCATAAAATCAATTGTTTTGGTCATGCATATAATAAAGTTTGTCGAACCTATATAAATGTATAAATAGGTACTTAAATTCCTAATGAAAATTTGAATTAGAAAGTCAGTGTTTACGATTTCGAACGGTATAGAAAACTGTTTAAACAATTTATATTAACGAACAACTTACTAAGCAGAGAACGTTCGGAAAGTTGACCTTCAGCGGGCACGTTACAAGGTACCTAAGCAGAAAACAAGATTTTGGGAAGCACACACTTTAATTGTACTGTAGTGCTGCAAAGTGCAACTGCTTACTGAATAGTGAATACTGGCTTACTGCACAGAAAAGAGATTATAGAATGTTTCAGTTTTGAGAAGACTAATAAAATTGTTAGGTCAGGAAGGTAAACCGTACGCACAAGCGCCGTCGAGCAGTGTGTACGTGCGACTTCGGTGATAAGCACCTATTACAACAAAGTTTCGATCTGAGAACGCTAGCCGAGCCGCAATACCAAACCAAAAGGTGAAAGGGAACGAATTAATAATTATTATCGGTTCTCTTTTTTTCTCATATGAACGAACAACGAAACACCGCCGGCCGCGCCGAACACGTGTAGAGTGTAGACTCTTGTGTTGTGGCGGTAAGGGGTAAAGGGAAACGGGCCATGGCCGACGGGTGTTTATCGAAATCGAATCAGCCGTGGGCGCGCACGTCATGTGTTTCGCTGCGTTATCGTGCGATTGGATGACCTTTTGATCTCAATAACTTGTCGACGGGAATGCGGGGGCCGCGGGGGAACCGCGGCCCCCCTTATTGGTCGTCCAAGTCCGGCGGCGGCGAATAACAGTGCGCTAGGTAAGCAGAATCCGGCGGGACCGTCATGGAAGAAACGCGTGGACCGGTGGCGCTGTGACGTGACACAATGGCATAGAACCACAGAACAATGGACAGCCGCTGTAAAGAGGAACGCCGTGACGTCACGGGTGGGCGGCGCCGAACGCACCATCCACCTCTCGCCCGTTGACCGTGTCGCATGAACAAGAAAAAATCCCCGTCCATTGTGTTGATCTCGTACTGTTTGTTACGGTGTTTTGTCTATTCCTTCGTTGTCATCTGGGCGCACAAGAACTTCGCTGGTGCTTAACACACTCTCGGACACACGTCTCAAGTTTTCGACGAACATTTCGTTTTTCAATTATTCGCTGTGGAGGTTTTAAGGGTGCCGCACGACCATGGAGAAAATATCAAGTAGTAAAAACGGTAATAGTAACATGAGAAACAACAGCCTGTTGTCAATAATGTGCGACTGGCAGACAGCATGCTACGGCTTGGAGAACTCGGTGTCCGACACCGAGCACTCTCAATACTCCATCTCTCTTTGCCCTGGGCCTCAGTGGTGGTCCTGATGTCCCCCATGCCGCCATTGTAGCCAAACGCAACAGAGAGGGCAGCAGCGGCATGGGCAAGCTTATTCAATCGGAGCTCTCTGTACTGGGATCACAACCAGTGCATGAATACGAACTGTTGGAGGACGTGAAGAATCAT
This sequence comes from Macrosiphum euphorbiae, assembly GCA_949089665.1. Taxonomy (NCBI): domain Eukaryota; kingdom Metazoa; phylum Arthropoda; class Insecta; order Hemiptera; family Aphididae; genus Macrosiphum; species Macrosiphum euphorbiae. Next base: position 62,764,958 of record CARXXK010000001.1, on the reverse strand, counting down.
TATGCTGTACGGATTACGTTTGGGATGCAGATCACGGCTGACGTGGACATACAATGGGATACAATATTGTCCGGTCGCAAGCTCTACATACAGGTGAGTTGTAACTTGTAGGTAGGTATTCTTAGCAGGACATGGTTGTCGCCCTATATACACCGTTACTGGGTGGGCGACCTCAACGTTTTTGGAATGACGGACATTATATACCCTATTGACTCAACCTACCGTTATGGGATTCTGAATTAATTGATTCTAGTTTAAATGTGTATTATGTGGTTTTCCTTTCCTGTGTTGCTAAACGATTCGATACATGTTTTCGTTCAAGGTCATGATAACAAATTTTATCTGTTTTGATATTGTGTTTACAAAATTCATAATATAATTATATCTAAGGAATGTTAGCAGGAAATTTATTGTTTTCCACAATTTAATATTATGATGTGATAAGTAGATGTATATTCTATATACCTATTATAGGTACTATGTGTAAGAGCGACGCCGCGGTAGTAATGGGAAAGAAATTCCCGCAGCGCCGTCGGTTACAAACTGAAAAAAAAAAAGGTTCTATGTGCAATAATATATTCGGAACATGTTTTCTAATTTACATTGGGTAGGCACTAGGCGCCACAAATTAAGTTTAAAAAAAAACTAACTGTAATTAATTCATGGTAGGTACTGACGTATTATTTAGTACCTAATACTTAGCTACGTGGAACTTTTAACTTTAACATTTTCTAAATTAGATTTACCATCTCTTGGAAAGGTTTATGTACCTACCAATACCTAAATAAAAACTTGATAAATCTTATCTTGTATTAGGTATAGAGTAATTGCATATTTCTGCATAAGCCATTTTAATGTTTTTTAAAAAAATTATTACCTACTCGTATTATCATTAAAATTTTGAATTGGTTTGTGTACCTACCTAAGTACACAGGCTCCAAAAGAGCTTAATCATAATATGTGAAACTTGGTTTTGGCGGTTAACAATTATTATTTATTTAAGTTTTATAATAATATATTATTGAAATATTAAATTATTTGATAAAACCCAAAAATTCTACCTAAACTTTATATTTAAAAAAATTGTGTCTATTTTAAATACAGTACCTCTCATTAACCTGTGTACCCATACAAATTAATGAATTAATTATCAAAGTTTATAGATAATTTTAGGTATATAGGTACCTAAACTATAAGCAAAATGTATATTCAGTAGGTATATCGTATATATAATCTATTTTTTATCGGTAGTATAAAATATCAGTGGTTATTAGGTAGGTACCTAGTTAATCAATATAATTTATTAAAATATTAAACACGTTTTTAATTATAAATAGGTGATACTTAATATTTTTAATCAATTTATCAACCTACCTACCTAACCTGCTAACAAATTCTTATAAGTCAATTAAATTATCTAAATTATTTTACCATTCTAATGTATATTATTGATAATATTGTGAGATTATTAGGTACTTTTTATTTTTATCTTAGCTATAATTATTATTATTTTTTAACTTTTTGTCCTTGTTGCTGAATATATTTTATACTATCTGCCAGCATTTAATTGGACACAATTATTTTAATATTTATATATTTTAATTATTATTTATCTTTTAACCATACAAGTTTATTTGTATTACTATTGTTTAGTCTATGTTATGTTAAGGTAGATATACAGGTAATTAAATTGAATAAATTTAATGATGTACAAAATCAAAGAAAAAAAGTTTAATGTACTTATTTTTTTATTATACCTACTTGCCACCTATGACAAATAGTAGATTAGCCGTAAATAAAATTGTATGACTTAAGTAAAATGCAAAGAACATTAAGGTACCTAAATAAAGAACACAGATAAACAATTTTTAATATTTTTATTTTTTATTCTTTTACTTGCTAATTATTGTGTGTAATTTTCCGAGTTTATATCTTCAGCATTCATTGATATAGCAGTTTCTTGCTCAATTAAATATAGTAACTATTTGTCCAACAATTCTTGATTCACTGTACTGCATACATTACTTATTGACTACCTTTTAAAACTAATTTCAGTGTCACTTATTTAATTCTGTATACATTTGAAAAATTTTAATATGTTTATCTGATTTCCATTAATTAATTACCTATGTAAGGTCTTCTTGGCTGAAATGATAATTCCATAAAACATTCTTAATACCTAATATTTTTATTCTATATTCAGCTCACAAGAAAACTTTACCGCCCCCCCCCCCCCAACGAACAAAGGTCTGTTAATGTTCAGCATTTATATATATATACAAGTATACAACCCATACCATCATGGCGCGAAATGGTAATGTTCTCTTATGGACCGGAGTGTAGTGATGTTAGTGGCGAACATGAAAGTGGTGGATACCCTCCCTCTTGCACTGTGTTTTTTTTTATAATTCTTATAGTCTATAATATATGGTTATTTATTTAGTAGCAATATTATTATATGCTACGACATGTTTACCGGCAATAGAATTTCAATATTTCACATAATAAAAATATTTTTTGAATATCCGACCTACTGAGCGATGTTCATGTTTAAATTAAATTTAAAAATAACATTATTTATAAATAAAGATATATAAAATATAGGTTAACTAAGTATACCTATAATATTGCAAAATATTTCCCATATATATAAATTTATAGTATTTTGTGGTTGAGTAGAATTTCTCAGAGAAACTACTCTCTTTTAGGAAACGCAATTTGAATTTATTATTGTTGGATTTATTTATATTTTTAGTTAAAATTAACACAATTACTAATTACTATACACTGTAGAATGGTCAGTTTCGTGTATACCGAATGATCTTTTGTACATTGAATTTGAAAAGTTCAACAGCACACACTGGTTGTTTTATCTGGCTCATCCACAACATAGACAAACGCATCCACAAAAATCTTTTATATTATTGGTACTTCTGCGTTATCTCGATCACCATGAGTCTCAACTACCTTTCCGATGCCTCGACTACCACTGGTCACAATTCAGTTATTATTTAGTATCTATTTACTTTTACTTAAAATAATTATGGATCTTTGGAATTTGCCCTAAAAATATCTTTTCAAATCATTTGGAGTTCTGTCTGGCAGAGCTTATCAGGAGACAACATATAGATGGAGATCCGTTCTACAATTTGTTGAAAAATATTTCCAAAACCTGGTTACGATTTAAATAATAAATTAATAGAGTTCTAGACGCTATTTATTATTATTATTTGTGTGATAATGTTTGATATTATAAACCTGTGATAATGTTTTTAATAGTTTGATAGGTAGATTTTGGTTTTATGTTTTATATTATAACATGATATTTGAGAAAAGGATAAGTACCCATTTATTTATTTTTTTTGAGTAACCTTACGAGTAAAATAATTAAATACAAAAATTATAGAAAATAATATTTTTGATGGTATGACATATTTATCTATCTAAATATTATCTCATAATAATTAAATGTGTTTATATATTTTACAAAAAAAAAAAAAAAATTAACCAATTTATCAAACCCTCAAAAATATTATCATTTATAATTTCTGTAATCGTTGATTTTACTTGACTACTGAGGGTGAATAGATGTATAGTTTTTGTCCATCAGTAACGGTCCAACCATTCTTTAATTTAAGAGAGTATAAATATGTATTATATTATATATATTAAAGTGATAAATGTATGGAATAAACTTCATTTATAGTTAGTGGATGAGATCTATAAGTATAACGTATATTTTATTTGTGCTTAATGTATGGATGTGATTATCAGCCACTAGGGTATTTAGTACTATTAACTAGATTTAAATTTTTATCTAGTAATTTTAATCTAAATTGTAGGTAGGTAGGTGCCTACAGAATTCTGATTAATATTAATCCTTGCCTCTAATATTTTACTCACAATTTATGGCAATTGTAACATTTTTATCAGAGCTGATTATTGTATGAATTTATTATATGAATAAATCACATCCAATAAAATATTATAATTTATTTTAATTATGTTTTTATTAGTATCTATCCATTCTTATCTCTATTTTTTATTGGTGTTTATCACTTATTGTTTAAGTATTTTTTTAATTTATAGACAACAATTCGTTCCATGCTGTGAATATTTAAAAATATAAACCTAACTTCAAATCGGCCAACTCAAATATTGTTACCAGCATAGTTTTTTAGAAGATAAATATTATTTTAGTTGATTATAAAACTGATGCGTCAGATACAAATTTACTAAATTAACGGGTAATCTGAAAAAAGCCCCACACTAGGAAAAAAAGTCCCAAAAAAAATGAATGAAAATATATCAAAATTGAAGTATAAATATGTTAATTATATTGAAAAATACATTAAAGTTACATAAAAATCATATAATATCATAAAAATAGAAGGGAGTTTACATACCTCTATAGTGTACATATTATAATATACCTATATATTTAATTTTCAAGTTTTTAGAAGATCATATTTTTGGCTTTTGCTATAATTTAGTAATTTACTATTTAGTTTTAGTGTAATGATGATATGGATTATATCAAATTGTATAGATAAATATGTATAAAAATGTTCATATTATAAATTATTCATCATAAATTGAAAGGTAATTAGCAGAGGTAATTTTTAAAAAATGTTAGTTTGTTATAATAGGCATTCATTCTCAATGGTTTTTCAAATATAGTAGACTTATAAATATATCCAAAATTACTATAGATACTTATAACTTGAACTTTTATTAGGAACATTACATGAAAACAAAAGTTTTTTGGTATAATAATAGGTTATGTAAACAGGCGTAAGTCATAAAATAAGAAAGAGGTCAAGAGGTGTACCTAGTTATAATATTACATTTTTATAGCATTATCATTATAATAAATTATATTGGTACCTTCTATAATTGTATTACATTTTATTATTTTAGACTTGTATTAAATAAACTTTTTCAATGTATTGAAAAATACATTAAAGTTACATAAATAATCATATAATATCATAAAAAATGTTAATTACTTACTTAAATCACATATTAAAATACAACAAACTTGAAAAACCAAAAAAAGTGTTGGTAGTGAATAAACGGAAAAGGTCCCAATTTTATCTTATTTATCATATTTATACTTCAATTTTGATATATTTTCATTCATTTTTATCGGTACTTTTTAATTCAAATTAACCTATAGGAACTTAAAAATAGACATAATTTATGTGTTATTAATATAATATACTTGCGTCCCCTTGTGTGTTTTAATTTTATTAACTAAAATCAATTTTATAGTAGGTCCATCCTTACTAGTACATATTATTTATAGTTCATAAATAATAAAATACATTTCTCATAACTTGATCCTTCCAAATCAAAAGTGTTTATAATGGAGTTTGTATTTTCATCTTATATGTGAACACTGTTCAAAATCTAACACCATAATGAAGTATTTTTAAATATCCATACAGATATTAAGTAAATAAGTTGGGAAGATATTATTATGTGGGTGAAGTTGCCTTTAAACCATGAATAGAAATCAGAATCAAGTTCTATAGTTGAATTACTGAATTTGTTTATCTTTTAGGTGGCAGATGCTCAAAGACCAGTTGGATCAAAAGAAGGTTTTTTGGCCATGCTGGAATATGCAGAAGAATATTTAAATGTATCTCATATAATTGTCTGCTTTGCCAAGAATCATCCTGAACGCAACGTACTGGTCAGAGGTTTCATGTTCTTGGGCTTTTCGTTACAACCTCCAGGGCTCAACAAGATTGTTCCACATGCTGCTATTGATAACTATAACCATTACATGGTGTACGATGTCGAATCATAATTTCATTAAGTTTCTCTCATTCTTAAAAGTAAAAAAATATTAAAATAATTTCAAAATTATAAGTATTTAAACTGTAGGATATATAGTTGAATTCGATTGTCAATGCTGCCACTACCCCTCTTTGTTGCTCTTAACATAATTATTATTAAATGTGTAAATTGATGCTTGTTTAATCATACAATAACTAAGTAGTTTAATTACTCTATATTTTAAAATCATATTTTGCTTTTGTTTATTACTTACCTAGTTAAATACTTTTTTTTTTTAACAATTATGTAAATGAAATTACTTACACTTTTTTCTAATTTGTCTCAATTTTTATTTTTAGATTAAGAATAATTTATAGTTATAAAAAAAAAACAACAATAATTATATATTTAAATGGGTATCAATCTGATTTTATTTATTTACCTCGTATGGAAATCTTTTGGTAATCTTTTAATCAATCAAAAGCGTTAAGGAAATTGTATTTTTGTATAATACGTAAAAGTTTATAAAAAATTGTTATATACAATTAATTATTCATTCAAGTGTTAAGCAAATGACAAATAAATATTTATCAATTGTTGAGTCTTGCAACAGAAGTATTGATACAAATTAAAAAGTAAAAACAAAAAAAATTAAAAGTATAACTACTACTAAAAGTAAATACTTTATTCATTTGTTTAATATATTATGATATAATGTATGTTTAATCAATACTATGTGTTATTAATAAACAATCAGTAATAACTAATAAGTAAATCACCGATTAAAATAAAAATTGTGCCTATAAAAAAATAATGTTTAAATAGTAAAATCAGGAAATTGTGTCTACGTGATATTAAACACTGATTATTATGAAACATTGACTTTGAAATTGAATTTTTTTTAATAAACTATAATGTACCTAAGAAGGTGTTTTATCTGAGGTTAAGTTGGATAAATGGCTATAAAACATATTTTTTATCACTGATAATATCATTGCTGCTCGTTAAAAATGAAAGTTGAAAGTCTTAATACAAATATAATATTATGTACATATATATATACAGGGTGATTCACCAAGTATGATCACCCTCAATTTTTTCTTAAATAATAAATTTCAAAAATTAAACAATTATTTCTCAGTTATTAAAATGGATGTAATAATGGGTCTAGTATTTATTATAATTGGACCATTTTTACAAATTATAAATGATAATGAATTCATTCACCAGTCTTCCAAACCCATTATCATGATCCTATTATCCTACCTATACGATTAAAGTTGAATAACTCATAAATGACTATACTCTGTTCAGCGAGGGACTGTGCCATTAGGGAACCGGTTTTGATAGCATGGTGACTCTGAGGGATGCACAGAATCGGAAGTTGACACAGAAATCAATATTTGAATCTATTCCAAACAGGGGTTAAAGTGGGAAAAAATTCCAGAGGGGATTAATGTCTCCATATAGTTTTAAGCGTTTCATATATTATAATTTTATGTATAATGTCTAATGTATAAAATCCTAATTTGTTAAAGGGGATGCTATTTAACTGCCATCATAGGTAAGAGTCCTCCTGCGCCAATCCCCCCCCCTTTCAACCCCTGATTCCAAACAAATATTTAATAGTATAAGCATAAATAAAAGTTTTTTTTGATTACTTAATTTGAATTTTTCAAATGAATATACAGGACAGACAATGTTTCACAAATAAAAATATGCTCCATCGAATTATTTCATACAATGACTAGGTTAGGTTAGACAGTGTTTATTAGCAGAACATGTGTAGCTCCGTTAGTTAAAAAATTAGAGTGAATTTACCTCTTATAAAATCTAAAAGTAAGATTATTATCTAGACAACCTTATGAGCTTTTTATTATATTTTAATTTTTAAGTGAGATGAGTACTTAAAAAGTTTAAAATGTACAAACAATTTTGAATTTTAAAATACTCATAGCTCGCTTTAAAATTAAAATATAAAAAGCCCATGAGGCTGTCTAGATAATAATTTTACCCTTAGATTTTATAAGAGGTCAATTCACTCTAATTTTTTAATTAACGGAGCTACATGTGTTCTGCTTTGCGTAGAATTTGCTATGTTACACACTTGTAAGACGGAGACAACACATGCGGGTATCACGTCCTCTTATTAATTAGTGGGTACCTATGGCTTATGGGCTATGGTTACCAGGTTACTAATAGTAATCGAAATAGAATAGGTACTTACCTGAAATCTGAATACCAGAGTATAAGTATACAGTAATTATAGTATTTAGGTATTTTATTATTTTATGGTTCTTTGGTTGTTTTTTTTTTAGAGTCAGGAATAACTGATGATACCAGCATTTTTACAGCAAAAATGACATACGCCGAATCAATTTCTATAAATAAAGCACTTATCATAAGAGACTCTCTCAGCCCGTTAACTTCTCTACTATCAACCCACTCCGCACTCGTTCCCAAACTCTCCCAAAAGATACTCCTCGACATTAATGTAATATTATAGAATTTATGTGGGTCCCTTCACACACTGATCATTGGCAGGTATTGAAGAAGTGGCTGACCTACTAGCGGTCCATGCAATAGGTATCGTCTATCCCTGGATCAAACCGTAATTAATTCCCTACCATACGAAGATCTAATTAGAATAATCGTCCGAATCCCCACGGCCCACACAACATTGGGACCGTCGAACAGACAAATTAAAAAATATAAAAAAATGGCGATCCCCCACAAACATAACCCGTATAGTGGATATCGTAACTGATAGTACAATTTCATGTTTACATGGCACTCGCGTCTCGCATGTTATTTATTTTACAGCAGGCGTGTTTATTGTTTTGGGTTTTTTCTGTGGTCATTTTTCTTATAACCAAATACCTACCATCATACGACATACAGACTGAGTACCTACCTATACGCTATAATAGAGTACCTATAAACCTATAAACCTATCTATAAACTATGGAACAATAAGGAAACTTATATAGCTGTGAACTGTGGTGGATGGTGGGTTAGTGAATTATTATTGGATTAGATTAGGTACCTAATTAATTAGTTAGTTTTCTACTAAGCTGCTACTCATAGGCGGAAATTCATTAAAATTTTAGGGGGCCACATAATTACATCATGTGAGCGGGGCTTTGATCCTACAAAACTAAAAAGGGAGGGGGCTAAGCACCAATTTCCACCAATGCTGCTGCTAAGAAGAAGACTTTTTTATTTTATATTAAATATAATAATAATTAATATAATAAATATCCATCTACATTCTACAGCATATGTAATATTTTACTTTCATTATTCTCTGATATTATTAATATAACCTATAGAATTGACATTGTAAGTATTAGTAAAATATACTAAGATTAAAAAATAATGTTGTCCTTAAAAAAATAATACCTGCCCATTGATAACAAAAATTAATTATTATTATTTCATCACATCGCATCATTATAATATGAATATAAAAAGAAAACCATACCTATACCTAATTATATTGTTATGTTTGTCTCGATCGCATTATCTAAGAAGTACCATATTGACGTGTTCTTATATTATCAAAGCGGAGTATTTAATAGCAACTAACAATTTGTTATTTAAGACCACTTAAAAAATAGATATGACTAAAATATACGGAATATTCGATCTCTAATTCCGATGAATTTGAAAATATTTACTCGAGTAGCTTATTTAATTACGTTAAAAAAGTTTTATCTAATCAGTTGTACTTTAACTTATTTTTTCATTATAAATTAACGTTATGTATTTGGCCACTATTAGTCCTTATGTTTACTAAGTCAGTGATGGATTACATGTACACCCATAACAGGTGTGCATATTATTATAATAATTAAGAATATTATATTATATGATACTTAGATTACCTAGATAAATAAATACTAATACCTACCACAGAATAAATACTCCATATTCCATAATAATACTATGGATTGTGCAATGAAGTTTACCTTATCCGTAGTCCGTTCGTATCTACTTATAAATAATATTTAAAATAGAAACATAATAATATTACCTTTCTAAATTACTGCATTTTAATTCAACTTTAATTATTTATTTAAGACGATATTGTATTACTGTATAATATTTAATATTTATTACCTATATACCTACTATGTGTTTAAAGTAAAATATTATAGGTACTTTCTTATTTTTTTTTTCATTGTTTTGTTTTGAGTGTTGACGGACGAACACAAAACGATAAATTATTTAATAACTATACGTCTTGTTCGTTATAAATTATGGTAACCTGTCGACTGATTTCGACTGTATTCAAAAACTTAAAATGTAACAAAATCTCAAAAATTTTCAAATTATTTTCTAGTTGAAAAATTATAAAATGTTCAATTTTTATATATAAGAATTTAAAATTTAAAATATTTATAAACACAGCTATTTTGTTGTAATTATTTAAAAATAATTTTTGTGAATATAATATGAAACTTGTGGTTTGAGTTTATTATTATATTTTATACACACAGACATTTTAAAACTTATTTTTTTTAGCAGAAATGTATTAACCTACTGTTCTACACTTTTACCTACTAATGCCTAATAGTAAAATACATTATTTTAATCACAATAATAATATTATTATCAAATATACTTAGTCATATTATAGGCTGATTTCAATATACTTATTTAAAACTTTTTTCCTTTTATTTTCAATTTACTCATATAGATAAAAATTATAGGTAGGTATAAACTACTATAAAGTATAAGTTACTTAGTATGTAATTTCGTCCAAATTTGAACATGAAATAACTATAAAAAATGGTAGGCGAGTGGGTGTCGGCGTGTCGCTCTGCTGTACAGTAGGTCACTAGTGGGTCACTAATGGATGGTGTTAAATTTGAAATCAGTGCTGGATCTTGAACTCTGAGGGCAGTGGTGCAAAAGAAAATTTAGGGGCTCCCTTGACAAACAATATACAGTAGGTAATAGGTATTAAATTATTATATTTTTACTACAAATCGAATCTAAATGTGAAAATGAAAACCTTTGGGGCATATGTTCTCGGAAACTACTGAACCGATCGTTATGATTTTTTTTTTAAATTGAAGAGCTCATCGCGGAGAAGGTTTATGGCGTTTGATTGATTCTCTAACTTAATAAATAAAGGAGTTTCCAGCTACTTGAACCTATCCTTTTTGTCCAAAGGTCGCATAGATAAGAATTGTTTGAGAAGTTTATCGATAAAAATAATCTCATACATCGAGCGTACACCAATACTCCAATTACATTTTAAACGATAAAATGCACACCGATAATACACACACCTTTCACAAAGCTAGGTACAATTATTAGCCGGTTTGTCCATAAAAATAAATAAAATAACCCTCCAAAATGGCAAAATATATTAATATATAAATATTAAATACTCCTAAAAATGAGGGATGATCATTTATGACTTCAATACTATTTTAGGTACACTGTAGGCAATTTTTTTTTCAACTATATACAAAGCTGTACTAATAATATAGGCTACCTATATTTGGGCATTTATCAATTGCGCCGGAAATCGCAGGTAAAGAAAGAACAATTATGGGATAGGAAAAAGTTATACATCAACTGCGCCGATCGATATTTGAGTGTAGGTAATAAATAGTGTACGTTAATTACTCTGATCGATTCTTAAATATATATAAATGTCTATAATACTATTTCTATTAAGCCGAGAGTTATCTTAGAAAATATAAGAAATTCTATTCTGTTTGTTTTTTACATTAAGAACAAAAAAAAAAGGTAAGTGGATGTCGCTCTGCTGTTCGGTAGGTTACAAGTGGGTCAATGTATAATGGATTGTATTAAACTTGAATATTAATAGCATTGTATAAGAAAAACGATTCTAAGTGGAGACAGTTTGTCAGTTTGGATATTTAATATTGTTGTTATTTATTATATCCTGTAAGTTGAATTTATTAATATTATAATATTACTAGCTGATCCCGTGCACTTCGTTTCCCGTTAAATGTACCAACTCTATATGACTCAAACATTGTTCAATGCGTTATTTAATATTCGGTGTATGATGTTCTATATTTATCTTAACTTTTCTGTTGCCCGGAATAAAAATTCTGAATTGCAGCAGTACATTATCAGATAGATAATTTACCTGCGGTAGATCGCGGACCCCGTGCTGTTTGTACGTAAGTGTATGATTTACCTCAAAAAGTACCAAAGTTATACCAAGTTTGACGTTTTTACTTAATTCCACCTACATATAAATCCTAACCTAACATAACCGTACTAAAATCCGATGAATAAAAAAAACCAAATTTAAAACTTTTTAAATTAGCGAATCTTTTTTCCATAGGTCTAATCTACACACCGTCATTCATTTATATATAAGATATATTTACAAAAAATAATAATACAAATCAACAAACATGCCCGATTAACCAATAGCAACCAATATAATATAATACACCATAGAGTAAATAAAGACAACGGTATACAGTTTAAATCTCAGACATCAATAAATAGTTTTTGCAGTTTTTCTAATTATTCGGTTGACTTTTTAAAAATTTTCTTTCGTAGAAACCTTCACCTGGCAATTACGAACATCTTAAAAAAAATTTGAGCAAAATCGGTCTAGCCGTTCTCAACTGATGCAATTTCGAATTTTTTGTCTCCATTTTTATATATATAGATTATTATTTTTTATTCGTTTCTATGGTGATAAACAAATCGATAGAAATGAAAATCTCATTTTTAGCGGTTTTTCGTAATTTTTCGGTGGTTTCTTCCTTGGCATTAAATAACTATTGAAAAAATCGAAAAATTACCTCTTTAAAGAGTACTATCTTGATGCAATTTGCTAAAATATTAGGTACTATATGTTGAAATCGAGCACTCCTTCTGGTAGAAATTTTGTTTACAGGATAAAAAAAAAATAACAAATAAACACTTGTAACCATTGTAAAACCACTATAGCTTCCTTTCTTTGCTCAGAATCTAAAATTTAAATTTAAAATTGTCCGTAAACAGCTCAAAACAAGTCAAAATATTTTTAAAAAAATATCAAGTATAGGAATTGATAAAATAAACATTATATGATATTATAAATTTCAAGTGTCTACAGTTATTCATTTTTGAAAATTACAACAAAATAAAAATATCGCTACATGAGAAATCGAGTGAATACCTATCCAATGTTGTAAAAATTTGAACTTCAAACGCTCATAAAATTTTAATTCAACTTTCTTATATACATTTTTTTTTTTAATAAAGGAGGATTTGATTAGAAGGATTCTTTTATTACATTTTAAAATCTTAGATTTAAAAAGAAAAACTTTTGAGTATTTTGTCAAAATTCAAACTTTAAATGCTTATAAAAATATTTTTCAACTGCTACTGTAACAATATATCAGGAGCCTCGTATTACATTTTCAAGCTTTTTTACCCAACAAATAGTTATATTGACATTTATAAAAAAAAAATAATACAATTGGAAACTGAAAATGTCCGTAAACGGTCCAAAACAAATCAAATATAGAATGTTATCGTCGACCGTGAATACAGTGGCGTCATTGGGGGGGATCAGGGTGGGCATTTTTTTTAGTTAGTATTTAAAATTATACATGAACATTTTTATTTATTTATATTTATTATAATTTATAATAAATAAAAATGTTCATGCATAATTTTCGATTTTAAGTACTAACTAGATCACATTTTATGCCAGAAACCTCCAAGGAAATTGATGATTGGAGCATTTTTTATTATAGAAAAAGTGTATTCACGCTTCACACACTCACAAAAAAAAATTTCATCATTGTAAAATCAATGATTATTCATATTCTTTATAACCGTTTGGCGTTTATAAATACTGTGGTTTGTGGATAATGTATTTTCCAAGCCGTATAATTTATTATTTATTTTATTTCATTTATTGTAAATCATAAAATATTGTATATAATATGAGACATTATATTATCAAATTAGTTAATGATAACCCAATTGGTTTATTTTATTTTAACTCTTTCCAAACATTTTGTAATTATATTAATAGATTTTATGCACAAATTATTTTGATGTGAAACATCTATTGGAGCGTGTTAGGTGTCAGACTGACTCTTATGTCTAGACAGTGAATGGCATATGGCAAAATGCACCTTTTTATTAAGTATAATATTTAAAACTGTTGTAGAGCATTAGTTCCCGTTTGAATAAATAAATAAATATTTATATTATATATATTATACATATTAAAACATTTTATTCTTCGAGACAAAATCATTTCATTATAGGTATTTATTTTATTTATAAAATAAGTGAATTATATTGACTTTATTAATTATGTAATTTTAGTATTATATTAAATAATTAAATAAAAAAATAAGAGAACACTACTCTTCGTCGTTATCAATTTGAGCATTTGCTCTGGCACCTTCATTTACGGCCATTGCCAAATCTATATTTTGTTCTCCTTTTAATCGATCACGTATTAGTTCAGCAATTGCTCTTTGTGTCCGCCTTTCAAGTTTGGTCATTCTTTTTTCTATGTCTCTTTTCAAATCCCAATCTGGCTTTCTTGGTGCTAATGTGTTTAAATCCTAAAATAATTATATGAAAATACATATTAAATAAAAATCTAATTCAATAATAAATATAAATATACTAAAAACAGTTCTGACCAAAAAGAGACAGGACCTACATCAGCATCTATTTCTCAGTTAGTTTATACTTTATTTAATTTATTATTAGTATTTTTTTTAATTCGGTTGGTTGGACTAATTCTTAAGGGGATTCAATACCGTAATTTTCTGTTTTTGTCTAACACACCCGCAACATAGTTTTTTATCAAACATTCCAATTGATCTATTGAAGCGATAAGAATTCTGAAAAAAGATTAGAATTTGTCTTCAAGTCTACTTGAAATTGACTTACTCACATGTTTGATATTATCCCCCAAATTCCTAAAAATGTCATATTAAAAAAGAGTAATTAAAAATTGTCGTATTTTAATTTTTGGAGAAGTTAAAAACAAAAAATCAAAAATGTGGGAAAGTCGATTTCTAGTAGACTTGAGAACAAATTCAAATCTGGTTAGAATTCTTATCGCTTCATTAGATCAATTGGTATATTTGGCAAAGAACCAGTCTAAAACCCTATGTCGCGTGTGTGTTAGACAAAAACAGAAAATCACGGTATCGAATCCCCTTAACAAAAAGATTACATAGTATAACAATGCTGGATCAATGGGTAGGCGAAATAAGCAGGAGTTGTAAGCCCGCAAAAAAAAAAAAAATGCAGCTCGTTAATATATATAAAAACATTAATCACAAGATTTTAAAAATAAAAATAAAAAATATTATTCATAATAACTGAGGAGGTTGTGTCATAGGATACAATGAGATAACATCTACCCACTAAGAATATGGACAAATAATTTGGTTTTGCTCTACCCAACACTGATATCACGCCACTGAAAAACTGTAGGAATATAACCTACCTATCTTTATCAAGCTAGGATGAATTATTTTAGCAATTTATTTTATTGTTCAATAAATTATAAATTAATTGCACATTTTTAAATACTAAAAAAATTGGCAAATGATTTAGCATTCATGGTCTGAATTATAATTCATATTATACTTATAAGTTATAAGTTATACTTATATATATTCAGATCTAATCATAAGATTTGATTCATAAAGTATAACTGTCTATCAAAATGTATTTAACTGCATTAATTTACCAATTCCTGAACAGTAAACACGGTTTCTCCAGCTTTTAATTGATCCTCGACTTCAGCAACAATGTCACCTGGTTGAGGGGTAGGTATAAGTTCAGCTTTAAGCCCTTCATCTTCTGGAATATAACTTTTAAACCTTGGCCTACAACAAAAAACCTATAAGTATCATATTACATATTACATCATAATACATATATTAAATCATATTACATTTTTAATACATACTTTGGTAATGGTTTTTCCACAATGTCCTCGTTGTTTTTTGGTTCATTTTTATTTTCTAAAGATTTTTTCAAATTTGCCAATCGTTCCTTGCGTTTTCGAGCTTCCTCTTCTAACAATCCGACTCTGATAGATTGATTTTCTGAATTTTCCATAACTTACATAAGTTGAAGATAAAATGTTTTACTTATTCAACTGAACAATAAAGTAAATACTAAATTGTTTAAAAATGGGAATATACAGGTATTCTGAAAACATGGACTTCACTACTGCAGTAGTCGGTTTGAGTAATTTGTAAATTGTGACCCTTGATTCCCGAATAATATTTCAATAATTCACATTCACAAACTTTTTTACTGTTGTTTTAAATTTCAATGTTTTGATACCTACTTGATAATATTATTATCATATTTATGATAACAGTGCCGCCACTTTATACAGTGACAAAGTAAACATAAACTGGGCTTATGTATTTTTTAGATTTTTTGGTAACAGAATTAACTACTTACGTGGAATCTTGTTTTAAATTTTCAATCCTTAGGTATAAAAGTTGAATATTTTATACATTTTTAATTACAAAATAATTATTGAATTTTAAATTTGATAAATTTTGTCAAAATTTGATCTTCAAATGCTTATAAAAAAAAATTGTGCCTATGTATTTATAATATTTTTCAACTGATATTGTAACAATACCTATATAATAGCCTTATATTAAATTTTTACACTTTTTGGCCCACACATAAAACTTTATTGATATTTATAGAATAAAAAAATAAAAAAATTGGAAACTGAAAATGTCTGTAAACAGCTCAAAATGAGTCCACATATTTTCAAAATTGTTTGGTGTATAGAAAATGGTAATTTAAACATTCAGTGAAATTTTCATGTATCTACAGTTTTCGTTTTTGAATTACAACAAAATAAGGAAATCGCTACATGAGAAATCGAGTGAATATCCAATGTTGTAAAAATTTGAATTTCAAACGCTCATAAAACTTTAATTTGACTTTCTTATAGACATTTTTTTTTTGATAAAGGTAGATACTCTTATAAGGAATCTTGTATTACATTTTAAAACCTTAAATTTAAAAAGAAAAATTTTTACGAGTTCTTACTCAAAATAATGTTCGTGATTTTTCCATATTTTGTCAATTTTTAAACTTTAAATGCTTATAAATAAAAAACTGTGACTAAGGTTTTCAATAAATTTTTTTAACCCACGGCCCACGGGGTGATTTATTCCCCATATCCCCCCCCCCCGTATACCCGCCACTGCTAAATCGTTTATTAATATACTATATACACTTGGGTGGAAATATATCCCATTAGCCCCCCCCCATAAAAAATATAATGTTTTTTTAGTTGTGAGGAATCGAAGATCCTATATAAAAACAATTAATAAAATAAATATAATTAAATTATAAAATGTTATACTAAATTTTTTTATAGTGCAAACTTTTTTCTTTTGTGAAACGACCGATCGAAGAGCTAGCTAGTATTCTTGTAAGGCATTAGTTTTTTAACATTTCCACAATCAAAACCCCATCACTCAAACCTTGAATTGTATAGGTAATTAAAAAATGAATTCATTGCGTAGGTATGGGACATAATAATATTATTATTTAAATAATTATAATAATAATATAATAATAATATAATAATAATATTTATTAATTCTCCAACAAACTATATAGGTATACAAGTTAAATTACTTAAAGACAAATTTTTGTTGGATCACCTCCTAAGCAGGAAGGAGTTCTTCAAAAATGCTTGAAAGCCAAAAAAACATAATTTTATATTTTTAAAATTAAAATTTTTTTAAAAAATTTAAAAAATGCCAACGGCACGTAGTGTTCCCAAGCGGTCACCCATCCAAGTACTAACTACCCCCGACGTTGCTTAACTTCAGTGATCGGACGAGAACTGGTGTATTCAACGTGGTATGGTCGTTGGCGATATATTTTGGGAAAATAACAATATTTAAAATAAATAAAAAGGTGAATGACATTCATGTTTTTATGTGTTGCAAGTGCAACTTACAGAGTGCAGTCGTGCAGACTTGCGATAATGCTGTAACTGTAGTCTGTAAACCTTTAAAACTATAGAAATGTGTAATGAATAATGAAGTATCTGGTATAATATATGATATATGATTATATGAATGTATTTATGTACCTACCTATTTATATAATTTATTTTTTGCAACGTTAGGAAATATATCATCTATAATGCTATATAGATTATAAATTATAATAATATACCTAGATACTTTACGTCTATAGTCTATATATATAGTCTATATATATAGATATATATATATAATAGTAGTAATTAGTATAGTCTATACTTAGGTAGGTACTAGTTGGGTCGTATATACCTACTATACGTATATTGTATATTGCGTATACAATTTAACAATTATTTAAGTATAAAAAAGTTACCTTCCAGAGCTCAGGAGTTTTGAACTGCGGAGAGGGGGTTTAAAAAAAAATTGCAAATTCCCTGATCTAAAATTGAGATGTGTCATGTGTCCAGAGGGAGGGGGGGTTAACTCAATTTCTTACTGTTATAGTTTGAGTTATTTTATTTACCAGTATTATACAAATATTCGTGACCTACGAAAATACGTGACCTATAAAAATAAACTGAGGTTGTGTATTTTTTAGATTTTTTGGTACCAGAATTAACTACTTACATGAAATCTTGTTTTAAATTTTCAATCCTTCGATATAAAAGTTGAACATTTTATACATTTTTAACTATACAACATAATTATACAATTTTAAATTTGATAAATTTTGTCAAAATTTAATCTTTAAATGCTTATAAAAAAAAATTGTGCCTATATTATTAATATATTATTTCTTTATTACTATAGCCTTTACTGGCTATACTTTATAGACGTATTTACTATACCTACTGTATAGTCTATTAATTTCAAGCTATTTGTAGAACAAACATATTCACACAATTCTATGATATATGTGACTATGTGAGTACCTATTAAAAGCTTATAAATTAAGGGTAATGGAGCATAGAATATTTTAAGTAGTAAAATTTAAGAAATTGTGAAAAAATATTATTGGCAAATATTTGTCATTGTGTGAGTAGTAAATGAACCTTAGTGTGTGTAATCAATTATCTGGGCTATTATCGTGTCATCGTAAAAAATCGTCAAATCGGTTCAAAATAGCTATAAGCGGAACATTAGTTTATGTACTTCCCGATGTCCGATTATTATTTTAAAAATATGTATGAACTCATCATCCCCTTTATTAGGTTATGTAGGAAAAATAATTGATGTTTTAAGCATGTATAGACCGTCTTTGTGATGAGAAATCAGAATCGTTTATCGTAAGTGTATGCAATGATTTACACATTTAATTCAAATTTGACACATTCATTTATAGTTACAGTGACCTATATGTACACTCAAAGACAATTTATACTTGAGACTAACTATACATTTCACGCAACTTTTCCGGTTTAAACAAAAGTTTAGGCATTTAAAAAGAACAATAGGTTCCTACCTCAAGTTAAAGGTAATAGTACTTACACGAATATATATATTTTTTAACATTAGGTACATTTAATATTATAATTTACGGCTTAATTTCTTGATAACTATATACGGTATACCGTATAGACAATTTGACGGTGTTTTGTTGAAACTTGAAAAGGCCTACATAATTGAAATTGTTCAGGAGGAAAATAAAACTGCAAGAAAAATACATTTTTTTAATACAATTTAATTAATAATAATTATTTATTTTTAATTAAAATTAATTTGAAGTACTTAAGTACCTGAAATAGTTATGTAATTATTACTGAAAACCCGAGGTTTGTGGTTACACCCTTACTACATTATGTATTTTACACAAACCGTTTTGATTAAAACAATTTTTAGTGGTAAAAGCCCTTGACTAAATGTTTAAGTTATTAAATACTTATTTGTTTACCTTAGTTTTTTTATCATATGGACGACTATAACACTTTTTTAGTGGGTTTTTACTTGGTTTACTATTCCGTCTACGATACCCGATTGAGCACGGTCGTTATCGCCCGAGCTTTTAGACGACCCGATTGAGCACGATAAAAAAAAAAATATTGGGTACAACGTTGTCAGAATTTCACTAGTACCTACGTATGTTGTGTAGATATTACCAATAGGTAATTACTAACATATTATAATATGTTAGTAATTATATGTTAGTTTTCGACTATAGTCGAAAACGATTTTGCTATCGATCGATGAGTAGGTATACCCACGGAAGTTGAAAATAACTGAGATAGATAGGAAACCAGAATTTTATCTACAACGATTGCACTAAATTGTGATTAACTGTTATGGTATGTACCTATGCTGTAAATAAGACTTGGTCACAGTCAGTCTATGGTTCTGTTGCCTCGTGCTCGTAGTGCGGTAGTGTGCAAATTTTATGATGGAAAATAATGAAATAAACATTATTTTATCCGAGAGAGGTAAAAAGTTGGCAAATGTTGGAGCTTATCAGGAGTACTCTGAATTAAAAAATGTTGATAACCTACTTAAATACTTATTTAAAATTGTAAATAAGTACGTATTTAGGAAAAAAAATTAAAATTTTTATTTTTTAATTCATTTTGATTGGTATTTTTTCAACATTTTTTTATATTATATATTTTTATATTCAGTATTTAGCGGAATAAATTGTAATTGTAATATAATATAATAAACTAATTGACGTACATATGTAATAATATGTGATTAAAATCCAATAAAAGATTTTTATTTTTAAACATTTACATTCAAATGTATCTTATTTTTTAAAAATAATATTCTACGATACACAATGGCAACGTCGCACCTATTTTCGTGCTCAATCGTGTTGTTTTTGGGGTTTTTTTGGGTTTCTATTGTTCGATTCCAACCATGCTCAATCGGGTTGTGAAAAAGGTCAATCGTGCTCAGTCGGGTTCCAGCTCCAGCCCTCTATAGGGTCTATTTAGGTAATTAGGTACCTGCTTGAACCTTCAACGATATATATGGCGTATATATGTATAGGTATTAGTGGTGGGCATATCCGGATTTCAAAAATCCGAATTATTCGGATTTGTCAAATCCGGATTTAGTAAATCCGGATTTCACGGATTATCCGGATTATTCAACTCGATTTTGCTGTTCAATGACTCATATACGAACTTTGATATAATATAAAATTTTGTTAAATTTTCATTATAATAAAATAATTTATTTTACCATACATTAAAAATATTTGTAAGTCTGAAGTCACATAAAAAGAAAATCCATAAATCCGGATAATTCGGGAAATCCGGATAAGAATTTGATTCAAATCCGGATTTGGATATCCGGATTTTCGGATAATTCAGATATTCGGATTTCATGCCCATCCCTAATAGGTATGCATTGAGCATGACGTATACGGTAATACCCTATTAGGATTTAGGGTATATTCATCCTTCAAATAACTTAAACATAGATAAGTGTAAGTAAACACTTTAAATGAAAATAATATGAAAGTAACAGTGCAACGCACCTTTTTTTTAAGAATGAATAAACATTTATTTATTCACAATGGTATCACGCATACATGGTTCATGTGAAGATAATGATTGGGTGCAGATGATGCAGCAGTCGCGAATACCTTTCTCTCTAGAACTAGGTATTATTAACTATTAAAGTATACTATAACGTTTAATAGTGCATATGTCGGATGTCTAGATAAATCTAATCAGTGTAATAATGGACTGATATAAATTGACTTATACAATTTATGTGGACAGATGAACGTTATTTCGATTAATTTACATAGTACATAATATATTAATTATTAATAAAAGGCAATGTGTGTGTGCATGTTGTGTACCTAATACCTATAAGTGACCAACAGCCGATAGTCTATGGGCTATGGCACAGGCCCGGTGGAATGAACCAGCTAGCTATAATATAGAAAATATCGTCCTAAAATTGGGCCGTTACTATATCTTAGGAGAAAAATAGTGTGGTATTCATATAATATAATATACAATAAATACCAGTGGCATATATAGGCCTAGTGTGCTGCAGCCCCCCCCCCATAAATTACAGTCTTTTTAAATATAGATAAACAATATATTTTATTAGGTAGGTACTATTAAAAGTTATAATATTTCATAGCCTATTGAAAAATAACAAATACGAATATATTTATAGAAACTGTTAAATATAATATATAGAATACAGTAGCCTCAAAGTAATAGATCACTTGCTAGTTTCTATCTACTATATCCCACCCCAAAAATTATTTCTATATACGCCACTGATAAATACAAATCCAAATTTATGATTAATAACAATTAATACGTCGGTTGTATATTATAGTATATTACAGGGGTGTGCTCACGGGGGGGGGGGTCATGGGGTATTGGGGTAATGGGGTTCAAGGGGTGTATAGTTGTGTATGTGTGCATACAGATCTATATGCATAGGCATATATCTAAGACCTATAGGCTATAACTTGAAAAATATATACATATCGTTTTATACTGTTGTATGGTGACTAAATAATGTTGATTTTATATGTACCTATATTGATTCTACTAAAATTCTTAGTCTCAAATTTCCGATCAGTCTTTATGAAAAAACATTAGTTCCCTCAAAATGCAAATTAATTTTTTGTATATAAATGGAAAAAATATATATAATTTCGTGGTATTTCGTTTATTTAACATTGAAAACTAAGTATTTTATTTTCATGTTATTTAAAATAAAATATTATACCAATAAAATTGATTATGAAAAATCATAAAATTCATTGTGCTGATTATTATTAATACCGCTTAAAGAATTTTGAAATAAATACAGACCGGGGTATTATTTTAATTGAACCTAAATTATTGTATAATATTATTTTTATTATATTGGTATAATATAAATATGAATTGAGTATAATAGTTTACAATAAAATAATATGTATAGTAACTATATCTGCAAGCATATAATATTAGCAATTTTACCTATTTCTTTCCCTAGCACGAAAAATAGTTCGAAAAAAACATTGTATGAACCTAATGAACCTATAATACTATATAATATGTCTATATAGATCAAAAAGAGATCATACATTTTAAAATATGAAGTATAGAAAATTCTAACATAAAAAAACATTTTGTGAAAAGTTCAAATTTAGATTTGAATTACAAATTAAATAAAAAAATCGTTTGATGAGAAATCGCGTTATTTTACTCGTAAATTTCCAATTTCGTCAACATTTAAACTTAACTTGAGATGCTCACAAAAGATATTTGTGGAATTACGTTCAATTTTTTTTTAGTTCTAGTTGTAACAACTTATTATGAGGATTGAGGAACCTTGTATTCAATTTTAAAACTTCTAAAACCTATTGAATATTTGATTTTGTCAAATACTCGTTATGCGTAACAATTCCGGGTTTCCCTTAATTTTTTTTTTGTTTTCCCCGCGGTTATTTTGAAAAGTCAAGTGTTTTTACTTTTGATCCTCTTGCCTCAAAGCACAAACTAAACTCGATTTTCTACGAGAAACCGACCTTACATTAAATATTGAAAGATGAACGATAGATAGAAAAAAACACAAATTATTATAAAATCAATACATTAATCGCTCCTCTCGCAGAAGCTAAAACTACAATTTTAATAATAATTTATAATTTATTGAATTAATATTTCTTGTGTTAGTTGATTTTTCTTTTTACGATAAGGTTGTGTATTATTATTTTCCATTTTATGTTTACAAATAATAAAAACGTATATAAAACATTGTTGATTATAATTTTTTTTAAATTATGATGATGACAAAAAGTTTTAAAGTAATAAATTATTTTTTAATAAAAAATAAAATCAATTTATTAAAAGACAGTTGAAATTTTTTTTAAGTTTGAATGGGATTTCGTGGTTAACGAAATATATGCATATAGGTATATCGTGTATGAGTCTTTTTACTCTTGTTAGCTATTGTAATAGCAGTTATAATAGCTTTTGTATGTTAGCAGCTACCTATTTAATATTATTTCATACACAAATACACAATAGGTACACTACACTTACACTATTTATTATATACTATACTACTTTATATACCTATATAGGTATATATATATATATTTGTGTATATAGAATAATGTGTTTTCTTTGAGGGTATTTACTGATTTATTTATTTATTAACCTTGAAAATTTATATGTGTTCATGAAAAGTTTTTCAATCTTCATAGTTAGTGACTTAGTATAGACATTATGACATCGTGTATGACATCGTGGGTATTTGTTTTATAAACAATGACTACGATAGTACGATGACATAGAAAAAAATAGCATATATTTAATAATATAATATGCAATAAAACATTATATAGTATATACTATAGCAAATGTTATAATTTGGCTCAACACTGCAAGAGTGGCGGTCTGTAGGTTGATATACAATGCTGTTAATTTATTCCTCACAAAAAAAATTCTGGTTTGCTAATTTGCTATAATTGTATTATGAAGTTGAAAAACCTAATATTATATTATGAAATGCTAAGTCGATACATTAGCTTTGAAATTTTAAAGATTCTTGATTTTTTTTCTTGTTGATGTTAGCCATGTAGGTAAATATGATAAATTGAAAAATATTTGACTACCAAATTGTCTTATCAAAAAAAAAAAAGTTTTTTTCGATAATATAACCCATGCTTATAAAACGATTTTTATACTAAAATAATTTATCATTAATTTTAATTTTAATCGCTTTTGTCATCCATCCCAAAAGCTCAACTAATATCTGAAACATGCTATTTATGAATAGGTATGTAATATTTTTAATTTACTCGATTGTATTTTAAACAGTCCAATGTCTCTAACTATTATACATTTCACAGATGAAATAGTTAATGCTCTTAGTTGATATATTTTTTGTTTAATTATAATATTAAATATATTACTTAAAAATGTAAAATGTTGAAGTATCTTGTGTATAGGTACTTTTGTAGTTTTGTATACGTACAGTTATTTTAAAAATATTGTCTTTAAAATATGGTTATATTTCTTTTGACGTATAGCCAAATCGTAAAATAATATTATTCAGTGTGACGAAGTCATAATTTAACCTTTCCATTGAAAGTCAAGTCAATACCTATATTTTGCTGAAACGTTCATTGCTATTTAATATTTATAAATATTATACATTTTGCAGATTAGAAAAAACAGTTTGCAATAAAATAATATTTGGTTTAACGGTTAAAAAAATTAAATTCTTAAAATGAAAATCTTAAGTATTTATTTAATTATATGTAAGTATACGCTATACGCCAAAAACAGTACGTATCCTTATATTTTATTATTAAACTACGTACCTAATAAAAAGATCATTAGGTAATTTACTGGGCTAAAAAAAAACTAAGGAAATAAATGTTTTACTGTATTATGATATAATACTATTGAGTAGGTATTTAGTAGTATTTACATAACAAACATTTAATTGTTAAAAAAAACTTTAAAATTGCTTTCCAGATGTTATGCTTACAACTAATACGTTCAAATACTACTTAGTAACCTTAATAATACGTCTCAAATTAGTTTTGACATTTAAAATATTGGTTTAAAACTTGAAAGTAGTTTGAAAAACATAAATTATATACACAAATTAAAAAAATTAAATATATACTTGTTGTTGTTAAAGAAAGATAATATGGGAAATATAATATTTACTGGTTGAGTGAGAATATATTTTAGATGTCGAAGATCTTCAGAGATATTCGAGGATTTAACCAAAATTATTAAACATAATATGTTAAAATGTATACCTACCTACCTACTTATGCATTTTTTTAGTTGGATTATTTTTGATAAATCGTATAAGTATATTTTATTTTAAATCATATTTATTGTATATTGGGGTCTTAATTTCTTAATAAAATTTTTGTAACTTATTATAACCAGCATTTCATGGGAGGTAAAGTTTATAAATTATAATAAAATGTATGTACGCTATTATATACTTATGAGTTTATAAATAATGTCACTTTTAGTGTTGAAATTTATTTTAAAAACGGCTATAGGTTATGTCTCCGACCTAGCCACACTGGACTTGGCGGATTCCTATCTTATTGAAACTGGAGGGGAGAGTAGCTTGATGTTCAACGGATGAAAAAAGTACACGCAGAAGACGTTTAGAGAAGACGTTTGAATGGGCACGTCACTATAGGTTCAGTTACATACCTTAAAATTACACTATCGGAGCTTATTGTGCAGGTAAGTAATTTATTTATTTATTTATTTTATTCTTATTTTTTTTCCGCAATAATGAATTCAAGTTAATTATAATGATTTATAAGTATTCATACTTATTAAGTAGGTATCTTTTAAATGTAATAAATTTATGTGTTATTAAATTTAAAATTACATATTATTTTTATCAGTACCTACCTATGTAATAAATCATGAATAAAACAATTATATCATGGTTTATTACTAGGTCTAGGATTTATATGCAATACAAATTCATAAAGTAGGTCCTTATGCATTTAGTTTATTAAAAATATGCAAAAATATGCAATTTAAAATGTGACACTTTATGGTACTTACAACAGCTCGATAATAAATACCTACTAAAAATATTAGTGTTTTTCCATCATTCTTAAAAACTAAATTAGAAAATTCTTCAACTTAGGTAATGCGAAGTTTTGCACTGATACTTTGTATTTTTGGCATTTAAGACATAAGTCAAAACGAACAAACAACACGTAACGCAACGCACAATACACTACAGCTATCTCAAAAAGTAAAAACACATACTAATTTTACTATAGAGTATAGGTAGTGAAGTTTTAGATTAATCTTAAATATTAAATCTAATCTACTGTTGCAATTGAATGAGTACATTATGATAATTAAGATAAAATATAAATTAAATGACTATAGTAATTAATAAATTAAATACAAGGTCACAAGGTTATTTTTTATATAGATATAATATTCTATTTTCTTCTCTCGCCAACTTGCACCACTACTAAAATATATCATAAAACCGCCATTTGCTTCAACGTGACGTTATTGATTGTGTGGACATTATTGTCAACAGCACTACAGCAGTGATCAGAAGTTGACAAAAGAAAAATATATCAATGCATATAAATTATAAATCTTAACCCTATTTATAATATGAAATATAACGTTAAAAAGTATTGAGGGGCGTTCTTATACTCCTTATTACAGTGATACTTCCATTTAACAAAATTTTCCGTTTAACTAAATATTTTTGAGAGCCAAACCAAATCAGAACCAAATTTATTCAATTCTATTTAACGAAATTCTCTATAAAATTTTTAATATACCATGAGACTTCGTAATATGGATGTTTCACTGTATAAGATGGCCTGGTAAAACAAAGTACCTATAATGTATAATGTCGCTGCTGTATACCACAAAGCCCATAGGTAATAGCACTGGCCTACTTAGGAGGGGAAGCGGGGACTAGCCCGCTCTGGCTACAAAATAGCTCCTCAAAAATAACTCTTATTGATTTGGATATAAGAACCCCTATAAGGAGCCCCTATATATGGAGTATTTTAAATTAATAATTTGTGAGGTATCTATTATATTATTATTAGTCTCTAAAATTGTGTGTAGTAGGACACACCAGCTTATTGTGTTGTACAAAAATTGAAGTGTGTGTCATGCGAAATTTAAAAGTGTTATTCACCCTTATAATATTGTGTATAATTTTAGAGCTCCACATTTCTTTTTATATTTTAATGATTTTTTTACATTTTAATTATTGTTTACATTCTACATATACACACAGTACCTACGCATTGAACAATATTTGTGTTGTTACTAATTATTAGTTATTATTATTCGTATTTCATTGTTATTGAAGGTAGCTATTTTATAACACTGTTTTATAGGCTTAGCCGTCACTGTCAGTACCTATTATTATTTATACTCAATATTAATTCTAACCAGACACTGATAGGTGGACATATTATATCTTAGTCACTAAGTTTTTGTACACGGTCACTCTGTCACGGTGTATTAAGTAGGTACCTAAGTAATTCCTTAAAGTATACTAGTTAAGTTTTTAGTAATATTTTTTTTTTTATTTCTACGTTTTATACCACGAACTTAACAATGAATATATGTTTAATAAACGTAAATATTACCTAAGTACTACTTAGGGCTTACCTGTGGGCTCATATATATTGGTACCTATACCCACCTCTCTTTAACAAAATTATATTTGACGAAACTTTATATTACAACGAAATTTGCATACTTAGGATAATTTAAATGTATTTTTTTTTTTAGGTATTTATCAATATTATATATTATTATTTATATGCATTTTGTACATTGAATATCACTGATATTTATTAACAAAAGTAATTGATTGTAAATTTATACTTTAAATTAATGCTATGATTTTTTTTTATATATAGCCTAGTAATACTAGTAAATTATTAGCTGAAAATGTACCTATTAACGTTGTTTAAATTTGAGTAAATTAATAGGTATATAAATTAATTAATAATAATTTAATTTTGTTCTCAGTAATGAAATAATATTATATTATAAGTATATACCTACTGTTATTTAATTTATATTATGTGTTATTGGTTAAAGAAGTATAATTGGTGCTAGTTTTTAGAGCACTGATTTTGTATTTAGATATAACCGATTTAAGACTACCTACCTATTCGTGTAGTATGAAAAATTGGATATTTTGGGGACTGATTATTATTATTATTATTATATTATATTAGGTATTATCAGTTAAAATTGTTTCGGTTGAGTCGTTATTACAATGGCTTTATGTGTTTTATCATTCAGTTTTTCAAATAAAATTTAAAAAACATAATTTGTTTTTTCGTAGAAATCAAAATTATACAGTAGAATAATAATACACAATATACACATATATGTTTGTATGTTTATCGAAGTTTTTTTTATTGCTATCTACTCTGAGAAGAAATTAAATTCTCAGAAAAATTATATTTAAACAAGTTTAATTTTTACAAATTCATATAAATTTTGACGTTTCGTGTGACTGCAGTATTCAGTCTATAGACTATAAATATGAAATATTATAATAAGTTGATTCCGATTGTGTATGATTCTTTATACATAAATGTATGAATAATATGATACTAAATATGAAATATAATATCAATATATAGTTTCTATTAAAATTTAGAATAAAATAATGTAATTTTATTTATTATTTGGAATTAATACACAATATTTATGCACTCTGCAGTGGGCTTTTCATCAAATGTTTGATTCGTATCGAGAAAGTTAATCATATTGTGTGGATAGAAAGTAATAACCGTTTCCTGTGGTATCCATATGACTATATCATTTATCTATAAGTACATACCTTTAGGTTATAGATACCTATTATATGGATACCTATTTCATATGGGATAAGTAAATTATAATTATTATCAACCTATAGTAAGTAGGTACCTACCGTAAACAATAATAAAATATAAATGCATAGAAAGTTACATTTTTTTTAAACTTGTTTCAGTTTAGTTGGTTAAAAAAAAACACAATAATTTGGTTTACGGTACTTAAATGTTCTTAAGTGGACGATTAAATAACTGTGTTTATTTTTTGTCTGCAAAGACACTTTTTACTGTAGAATAACTGCTCAGATCTTTCACTTTAAGGTAGGTTTCTAGTAGAAAATTGTATCTGGTTTGTACTTTATAAAAAGTAGATATTTCCCACTACCTAGGTGGCTATGTACTAATTTTATAATATAAAATTATATCTAATGGGTTCGTCTGTCGTCGTCGTCCCGTATTGTAATTATAATAATAATGATAACTTAATTTTTTATAGACATTTCAAGTTATATTTAAATTTTAAACCAAAAATACCTATTTTATTAGTTATTTTGTTGTATTTTATTCGAAACATTTTATTCGTAAGGACTTTTTACTTTTTACTTTTACCTACGTATTTATACAAATATACATATTGATATTTATTTTAGGCTGATATATAATGTGTATATAATAATTTTCAAAATGTTTAGATTCATTTTAAGCCACAACTATTCACACAGTTTTTATGATACGTCGGTATCAATTTAGTATTAAAGTAGGTAATATTATTATATGTATTATAAATATATATGTGATTTGTTTTGGTCAACAATTTGTTTAACCTACTGTATTGCCCGGTATTGGTGGTATTGGTAAAATAAATTACAAATAAAATATCCTTAGACCTGTTAGACCTTAGAAATATTTAAAATAAACTACCTTCAGTCTCCATTCTCAGAATTGTAAATTTAAATGTCTATAAATATCTCTAAGGGAGACAAAATATTTTGAAAACTAAATAGTGAATAACAAATTACAAAGTATAATTTAGTTAGCATAGATGCATAATATGTACCTACCAGTCTCCTGAGCTCTGGTCTTCTCACTTAGATTCAGAATTTATTGTTATATTACGTATGCAATGAATTATTATTAAATTAAAATTCAACACATTGTGTTACAATGACCTACTCAATGACGAGGTACACTATATGAAAGGTGAAAACCTACTATAGGTACTGCAAGTGACTTCCCAGTTTTGTAAATTATCAAGTTATAATTTATTTGAAATTATTAATTTTAATAAAATTGTAAATACCTAGTCTATTATTGCAAAAGTTCAATTCTCGACCACCTAGGTACTCAACATTTCAGCAATATCATAGAAATATTTATAATTGGGTTAAAAATAACCCGTAAGAGGAATTATCTCAAAAACGCATGTTATTGTTTGTCATTATAATAGATATGTTAGTAAATAAAACTAAGCACTTACCTATGATTTATATGGATATTAATTTATACATCGAATTGACAACCTTTCATTTCCGCCTCTATCTATACAGTACACACAGCTTTATGAATTACTATGCCAAAATCAACGAACACGGTGGAAACATTTTTTCCATTTTCAATCGAATTGAAACGAACACCTTTACGAATACGGTAATACATGACGTAGGTAGGTACTGTGAGCAATGGATAGCACTTTACTAAAAAAGTTGTGTTAATCTACCCAGTCATAATATTTTATTATAACATATTATCAGATATTTATCAAATCGAATATCTGCAGGTAGGGCTAAATTGGTCATTGGTCTTTCAAAGCATTCGGATTTAGTATAGGTAATTAATAATTGCGAAAGCAATTCCCGCGGCGTCGTCGGTTACAAACGGTAAATTATTAAAAAGGTAATTAATAATTATCTGCTCGGACATTGTTTTTGACGACAACGTACTATGGTGCGCATTTTATTATATCACTCCAAGTTGGAGTCTCCAACACACCAAAATAGTACCATCAATATTAAGGGGCCTGGTCGCGACCTGTTTTTTTTTTCAAAAACATGCCTTACAGGAAAAACTCTCAAGCCTTGTAGATTGGTCCGATTTCCGTAATTTTTTTTTTGTTAAATAGAGAAAGACGTATTGCAGGGCGCATTGGACTTGGATTTTCAAAATTATTTTTCGAAATTTTATATTACAAGTTTGAATTTAATCCATTTTTACAACTTTTTAGTTTTTGTATTATTATTTATTTTTAGCAACGTAATCAAAAATCAAAGTCCAATGCGCCCTGTAAAAAATATTCTTCTATCTAACAAAAAAAATTACGGAAATCGGACCAATCTACGAGGTGTGAGAGTTTTTCCTGTAAACTGTGTTTTGACCGATATAATACACCCTATCAACCCCCCCCCTAAATAGGTATCGGGTAGTAGATTAGTGGACAAGTCTTATAATTGAGGTGGCAACTAAAATATAAAATTTAATTTTCAAATTTTATAGAATTGCGGAAAATTTGAAAAATCGCGACCAGGCCCCTTAACATAGGCGCAAATAGGGGGGGCTTAAGGGGTATTAGCACCCCCAATTTTAAAATTAGCACCATCTAATAAATATGTGTTTATGTATCAAAACTTCTCTTTACAAAAAAAAAACCAAAAACAGTTTATCATCAGACATGAGGGTATCAGAGTATAATGAATGAAACAATGAACTCGACAATTGTAATTTTATCGAATTAAAATCTATTTAGAATATAAATCATTATTTTCCAATGTTTCTACTAAGCCCGGTCGTTGTCGTCGGTTATATTATTATCAGTGTTATCACGTTCAGCAGCGACTCAGCTCTACGACAATTTAATATTTATAGTATCGCGAGTATTTAGTATTTACTAATAGAAACATTCCCGAGCCCACATCTAATTCGGACAAAAACATAATTACGATATACGAATTACTTGTCAGTTGGTGACTTGGTGTTCACTGGAGTTCCAAGTTTCCGACAGCCTGTGTGATTGTATAATAAAAATTATATAATATAGTAGGTACAGATATAACTGACTTTTGGAATAACTCTTGTTCTAATCAATATTTATAATGTTTTTTTATAATTTTAAAAATTTTTGTCACACATTTAAGTAGCTTCATTTTTTTTTTTTTTGTCAAGTCTGTCTGTTACACCCCTTGTACACTAATATTTATTTGTCATATTTTTTGAATAAAATATAAATAATTTGTTTTAAATTTTTAATAAATTAAAATTTACTATTGTATTAATTTTTATAAAATGTACCTAATGTACTATAACTATTCAATGTTAAATTGTCATAAAACCATTTTTCTCAAAAAAGTCATAAGTGCCTCATAGGTATAATTTAATTTAAATACCCATGAAATGCAGAGCTTAAGCACCCTCAGTTTTTATGTTGAAATTGCGCCTATGCCCCTTAACTTGTTAAGAGGATGTAACTCTGGTATTTGTTGTCTCCGTCTTTCAAGTGTGTAACATACCAAATTTAAGCTCAGCAGAACACGTGTAGCTTCGTTAATTTAAAAATTTGAGTGAATTGACCTATTATGAAACTTGATGGTAAGAATATTATCTGTGTTTCTATGTTGGTTTTTTAGTTTGATTTTTTAGCAAGTTTTTCTTATATAATATACTGTAAATTGAAAATTCTCATAACTCACTTAAAAACTAAATTATCTTTAAAAACCAACATGCAAACACAGATAATGTTCTTACCATAAAGTTTCATAAGAGGTCAATTCACTCTAACGTCTACAAGTGTTCTGCTGAGCCTAAATTTGCTATAGTACTCACTGGTAAGACGGAGACGACAAATACCAGTGTTACGTACTCTTAAGAGTTTAAAATAATATACTGTAAATATTTTACCGTCAATCGTAAATTGGTTCATTGGTAAATTAAACCGGTAACATGGGTCACGTTTTAGAAACGAAACTAGGTTATGGGCTATGGCAACAGGTAAAAAAAATATAAGTAAGTTTAGTCCCCAAAATGGGACACAAATTACCGGTTGATTTAATACCAGTAAAATATATTTATTATTTGAGACTTAAGGACAGTATGCCACCTTTTAGGTACCTAAAAGGCATACATCTCTAACCTATAATCAAAATGTTACTAAACTAGATTATGCATACATATAATATAATAAGATGAATTTAATGATATAGCAGCTATTATTATTTTTATTATTATAAAATTCCTATCTTAATGCAATTAATGAATATAAATATTAAATACAGTTTAATCTATTTAAAAAAAAATTAAAATTAAAAATTATCTAATAATAAGTAGCCTAAGTAGGTACCTCGTACCTATCTACCTAATTTATATATTCACAGACCACAAGCCACAACTTACTTGTCATACATTGAAAATATAACTATAACAATCAACACTCTCACACACACATCCACATATATTTCTACACCGGTGACATTTCGACATGGGGTCTATATATACCTACCTGGCTTTTTAATTATGGCTGAATGATGAATATATTGTAATAGAGATGATGTAGGTACCCCGCAATGTTCCAAACACGTCATGACTATACATTTATTGTTTTCATTGTATTGAAACTAATATAGTTGTATAGGTATATGTATAATATATCTAGGTATATTAATATTTAATAGTTTTATTTTTTGTTAATCCTTTTGTTCTTTATTATTGTTACATAGCCATGAAATTAGTACCTGTGTATATAGCTTCAAATCTTTGTAAATATTTAATTATTTGTTTGTGTTGTCATGTTGTGCGTTAATATTAAGTTATAATATGGGTAAATATATCTTACCTGGGTAATATAAATGTTATAGCTTATAGGTTATAGATTATTTTTAATTTTATACCTACATGCGTTTTAGTGCCTACGGTATAAAATGTTTTATTTTTATTTTTCAATACTGAAAATAAAAATTATAAATTGTATTAAATACTTTTTTGAAAAACTTCAAAATATCTAGTTTGCAAATTTAATGTCAAAAGAAAAAAGGTGGGCAAGTGGGTGTCGCTCTCCTGTACAGTAGGTTACAAGTAGGTCACTGTAATGGATTCTGTTAAATTTGAATTCAATAGTATAGTATCATTGTATAAGAAAAACGATAATGAGCGACGTGCAGTGTCTAAGTATATTTGATGATATTATTTTAACCTATTTAGGTGGAACCTTGTTCAGTGGCGTTCTCAGGAATTTTCAATGGGGGGGGGGGCTCTGAAAATGTACTAGAATACAAAAGTGGGGGCCTCTGTCCTTGTTTTAGTTTTTCAATACTTAGCTATAAAAGTTGAACATTTTCTAAATTTTATTAAAAATTAAAAAAAAAACTGAAAATATTAAAAATTGAAAATTGAAAATGTCCTCAAACAGCTAAAAAAGTCAACATTTTTTTAAATTTCATCAAGTATGTAAATATAGTAAGTTTCATGTATCTAAAGTTATTTGTTTTTGAATTACAACAAAATAAGAAAATCGCTACATTATAAATCGAGATCCAATGTTGTATAATTTGAGAATTTTCAGATATTATTAAATCTTAAATAAATTATTATCCATATCATTTTCATTTTTTTTCGTACGTTTAACTTGTAACAATTTTTCGTTTTTCATTTGTCAGGTTTTACTGTTACCCTTTACACACTGTATAATTATCATTTATCTCTAACAAGTCATGACTCATGACATGGCCCATATTGGTTCAATATTCAAGACTATTTATTAATTTTGTAACCTAAATTATTTAATTAAAATGTATATTAATACTATTTTGAAATCGGAAATTTAATTGTGCTTCAATTTGTATTTTTCATTTTACCTAATTTTATGTATCCTACTTTTTTTAGTTGACCTTTTTATGACTCAGACATTTTAAGCACAGGCTTTTTGATAATCTACCGTTTAATACTTAGATGTATATTTATATTAAATTAAAATATCAATAAACACATAAATGTAGAAATAATAATAATATATATACCTATATTATAATATATTTAAATAGGTATTATGTATCTAGTAAAACATCATTCAATAATATCCAAAGGTATAAATCACGGCACCCATGCTGTTATACCTATCTAATTATAGATACAATAAGTTTATTTATGTTATTTTTTTTATATTATTAACATTTCATGTGTAATAAAATATATATTATAATTATTTATAAAAAATAATTATCAAAAAATATTTATCATGTATTATTACATTATGATTTTACGTCACTTAGAAAACAGACCACTTACAACAAGAATACCTTTGAATTCAATAGATGCTACATTATACATTATAATCATCAAAATATATAATATGTAAAATATTTCTCTAACGTAGCTTCAACCATGATAAAAACATATATTTTTATTGTATCGTGTTATTTTATCATAGCTTTAACTACCTATGTGCAGATCAGTGGCGTACACAGCTATTTTCAATGGGGGGGGCTTACATATAAAAAATTTTATACATATATAATATATAATATATATTATACATTGATAAATCAAAACGATGTACCTATAGTAATTATTTTGTACATAATGAGTAATCAGCTCATTAGCAATGACTTAAGGTGAAATTAAAAATATTTTTACAATACTCGATTATTATTTAAAAAATATATACCTACCTATTATCTACAGGTAATTATTTAGTATAACTACAAAGCTACACGCGTACATACAATATGTATATAATAATATATTATATACAATTCAATAAAAGATAGGTATAAAAAGAAATTTATTTTTATCATATTAATAATTTTTTTGTACCTAGGTCCTAGGTTGATAATATAATGCAGGGGTCTCCAAACTTTTTTATTCAAGGGCCACAAAAAAAATCAAATGCTCTTAGCGGGCCAAAAGTTTATTAACACTTATAATTTTTAATTTTATGATAATATAGGTACCTACCTATATAAATAATATGTTTACTTTATATTTTTGTATAAAATATTGTTTACTTTACAATATACTTAAATAAAATAAATAGGTATAAATATAATATAATATAAATACATTTTTGAAATAATTTTTTTATCTATATTTACATATGCGGGCCACGGGCCGGTTAAAACTTGTTGGCGGGCCGTAGTTTGGAGACCCCTGATTCTGATATAATGTATTAAATATTTACCTGGTTCCTCCGAGTTAATTGTATCACAAATTAGTGAGTTAGAAAATATTCGTTTATTCTTTTCATTTTTATTGTTTTATAAAATATTTAAACAGTAAGTACAATTTACTAAACGTCCAAAGAGTCAGGAATTTGATTGAAAACTGAGAAATAGATTCTATATCTATACTGTAGTATTAGCGATACTGAGATAGCTATTAAGGCATATTATATCGGATTACACGATTGTCGACCCTCATGTTTGTGTTTGAACAAATTTCCCAATAATTTCATTAATTTGTAACAAGTTATCAATAATATCTACAATATTTTTTTAAATTGTCATCATTTTTATTATACATTTTTACGTTATAACGTAAACTGAAAAAATACTAAAGGGGGGGGGGGTTTGAACACCCAACCCCCCCCCCCGTGTGTACGCCACTGGTGCAGATTATATATTTATATTAATATTTGTAGGTACAACTGCATATCTGCAGCATATTATATTTAATATCCTCATTATTAATTATTATTTGTATTTGGCCGAAGACTATTGTCGTTTTGATTTAGTCAATACAGTTATAGAAGCCAAAAGTACCTAATAATAATTACTCTATGATATATAATTGCATTTATTCGCATTACCTACCAAAGACAACATATACCAAATACCAATACCTCCAGTGGCGGCGCCAGGGGTGGGCCAGGGTGGGCCCGGGCCCACCTTAAAAAGTCTCCGGCCCCCCTGTGGCCCACCCCAAAAATTAAATTTAATCATATTAGAATACTAAAAAATATTTCATGAATAAATCATGATTTATTAAAATATGAAAATATTAAGTCATAATAGATGGCGTGAACAACATTTTGAATGGGTTGAAAACTATATGCACTATAATATGCTTTCAAGCCTCATAAATAACGTGCATTTTCCAGCGGCTGAATACGAAAATAATAAATTATTATTAAATATTCATTGGTATTGAGTGTAATTATGGGTTAGGGAGCATAAAAATCAAAAAGTGTTTACATGAATATATATTTTGTTAGCAAATAAATACTATTAATACAATACATGTTTACAAATCATTGTTTTAGTAAGTTTACACGATGAAGTGTAAAAAAAATTGGAAGTTGACCCTCCCCCTCTCCCCTCTGCGAAATTGCCTGTCATCACTATTGTTTATATATATATATATATCAAGTCAACAATTTGGCCCTCCCTAAAAAATTTGGGCCCCAGCCTGGCCCACCTGGTATTAAAGTTCTGGCGCCGCCACTGAATACCTCCTATAATATATAGATACTAAACACACCACGATTTTTAATTTAAAAACATTAAACATTAAAAAAATAATTAAAAGTTAGTGTTGGCTAGTAATAATATAATATAAGGTGCTTACATTTTAAAATAAAAATAACTAATAATTTAAATAACCTAACCTAACCGTGAGAATGGTGACTTGAGTATCGGATGTAGTGTAGGTAGGTACCTACACTTTTGACACATCGCCATCACGCATTATACCTATATATGGCTATATGAGAAATATAAATAATAATGGTAAATACCAATTTTTAATTATGTGTTGTGTTTAATTTTTTTTCCTCAGAACCAATTTTTTTGATAAAATCCATCAGCCATGCCGGACAGAGATACCAACTCCTCGATGAATAGTCACGACGATACTTATAAGTGTTCGCTAGGCAGCGACGACTTCATACTCGTAGAAGAAATCGTTTCCGGTCGGAAAACGAGCACCGTGGAAACCGTGCAGGGAATTTGTTTCTGTGTGAAGCAAAAACTGTGTCGGACAGTGGCTATGAAGAACGTGCGGCGTAGGGTACCGATATTGAACTGGTTACCATGTTACTCGGTCCAAGACGGACTCGGTGACATCATGTCCGGCGTGACTGTCGGGTTGACGGTCATACCGCAGTCGATGGCGTATGCTGGGTTGGCTGGTCTGCCGCCGCAGTACGGTCTTTACGGTTCGTTTCTGGGCACTTTCATCTACACGTTCGTCGGCAGCTGCAAGGACGTGCCCATGGGACCGACGGCCATCGTGTCGCTGATGACATATAGCACGCTTCACGGCTACGGTCCAGAGTACGCCACCCTATTGTGCTTCCTCACCGGCGTCATACAGCTGGCCATGGGAGTCTGCGGTCTGGGCATAATCATCGACTTCGTGTCCGGCCCCGTGTCGTCGGGTTTCACGTCCGCTGTCGCCTTGCTGATCATCGCTTCCCAGATAAAAGACCTGATCGGTGTCCACGGCACCGGGTCCAGTCTGTGGGAAATGATGTGTTCTCTTTACAGGGACATCGACACGATTAGCTACGGCGACACGGTCATCGGGGTCGGGTGCATCGTGTTCCTGTTGGTGTTGCGGGTCATCGCCGAGGTGCGTATCGGCCCTGCAGACCCGGGACAACAGAGCTGCGTCCAGAAATACACCAACAAAAGTTTCTGGCTGATTGGATCGATCAGAAATTCCATAATCGTCATCAGCTGCACCGTCATGAGTTACATGTTCATAAGCGCTCAAGACGAGTCGTTCAAGCTTCCTTACAAGATCATTGGAACGATTCCGGCGGGTCTTCCGGAATTTCGTCTGCCCCAGTTCACAATGCAGCGCAACAACGAGACCATAGGTTTCTTCGACATAATGTCCACTATGAAGTCGAACGTGGTCGTTTTGCCGCTAATTGGTCTGCTGGAGAACATATCTATTTGCAAGGCATTCGCCAACGGTAAGACCGTGGACGCTACCCAAGAACTATTGGCCATTGGTCTATGCAACATCGGAAATTCGTTCGTGCAAAGTTTTCCGGGATCGGGGTCGTTTAGCAGGAGTGCTGTGAACAACGCCAGTGGAGTGCGAACCCCCTTGGGTGGATTGTACACATCGATTCTGGTGATCGTGGCTCTGTTGTTTTTGACTCCATATTTTTATTACATACCCAAAACCTGTCTGGCAGCGGTTATCATAACGGCAGTGGTGTTCATGGTGGAAGTGAGAGTCGTCAAACCGATTTACCGTTCGAAGAAAAGCGACCTGATCCCGGGGATGTTCACCTTTTTCGCGTGCCTGTTCTTGCCTTTAGAGATTGGAGTCCTGTTCGGCATAGGGCTGAACCTAACTTCAATTTTGTACCACGCGGCTAGACCCAAAATATCCATACAAGAGTACAAGACTCGCGCCGGTTTCAAGTATCTAATGCTAACTCCAGACAGGTGTTTGGTATTTCCGTCGGCCGATTACGTCCGTAACCTGGTTACAAAACACAGTCTCAAACGGGATATGCCGGTAGTCATAGACTGTTCCCATGTGTATGGAGCTGACTTTACCGCCGCTAAGGTCATCGAAATGCTAACCAAAGATTTCTCAGACAGGGGACAGGCTTTGTTTTTTTATAACCTCAAGCCTAGTGTGGTCGATGTGTTTAGAGGCGTCAAACCAAAGGAATTGGTGTTTTACTACAATAAAAAGGAATTGGACCGACTACTACAAAAATCGACTGAACAGCGCCACACAATGTTACAGCCGTTGCTACAGAAAAAGTGAATGGAATTTACCTAATTTCCCACCCTGAAATTGAAATAGCTTTGACTATTTTGAATTTTTGTTTTTTTTTCGGTGGGGAGGGGACATAGATATGACCATACCGTACATAAAGTGATTATATAATACACCTATGTTAAATGTTGTAGAAATGTAGTACCTACACTGTACACATGCATAAATACATTAACCTGTAAGTCCAGTAAGATATATTATAAATCATTTTATAATATTATAGTGTCCTGGACTTGTCATAAATCATAATAATATGTCAAGGAATGGTTTTGAAATTAATAATTTTTATGTACCTATCATAGGTAACCCATGTATTTCTACTTTCTAGTTAGGTTATTGTCATAGGAACCGTCAATACAGGTGACTTGGAATGATTTTGACCTCTTAACTAGTTTAACACATTCATTATTGATAATTAAATTCTGTAAAAAATCATGCAGTCTCGCACAACTCTAAGGAATAGATTGAGCAAAAAAAATAAATTAAGTTCTTAAGTAAATTAAGGAAAAAATAAAATAAAAAGTGCTTGTTTCAAGTCACCCGGAGTTTTGGGTGACTTGGAACATGAGGGTTTTTAAATGGCAGATTGCATTTAATCATTTGTGGAGGGTCACTTGGAACACTACAATTATTTGTAAAAAAAAAGTGTTAAAAACCATATATTTTTTTCATTTATTAACATAATTTTTAAAACTAGGTACCTATTTATTACCAAATAATACTTTTTTTTATAAGTTACAGTCTTTGCTCCTAAAATAAATTTAACCAACATATTTATATAACTGAACTTAGTATACGAAAAAAAAAAAATTTCCAAAAATTTTGGTACCATGAATATAGCGCCAATTTGTGCCAATACTTGTCTACATTTACAAATACAATATAGGTAGTGGCCATTTATTGACATAGATCTCTATTTACTACTTA
The DNA here is from genome assembly GCA_949089665.1 of Macrosiphum euphorbiae. Lineage (NCBI taxonomy): Eukaryota > Metazoa > Arthropoda > Insecta > Hemiptera > Aphididae > Macrosiphum > Macrosiphum euphorbiae. The sequence continues at coordinate 62,724,230 of CARXXK010000001.1, read as the reverse complement.
CTACTTAGCCACGTTATAGCTTATAAGTTCTTGCCCATTAGTTTTCATAAATTATGTTTCTATCGACCAACTTTAGGTTACTATTCAACAGTTAGACCCATTACTAAATCCTTAATCTTTAGTTGTATAAAAACTAAAATTTGTTTTAATTCTCAAAGCTTCCCATTATCTGCTAATATTGTATGTACATAATATGATTAAACGTAAAATGCACTATGCAGTGGCGGCGTGCATTATTTATTTCCTATGAAGCAACCACCTTAAATAAGTACCCACTAACCACACACCAATTTTTTCACATTTTCCACTTATCTTTTCACACATTTTAAACGCAGGTTATATGTGATTATGCGAGTATAAATTATAAACTAGTCTAGCCATCTAGGTGACTGGAGTCTTTGGGATACCCATTTACTCTTTTCCATGAGGCAGCCATCACATAAAATAGCTATTCCCGCCGCCACTGGTAACATGTTCCAATTAATAATTGTACCTGTTAATGAATAATACTATTTTGGTTTTTGGGTTATTGTGTATAAACTATAAACTAAATATATATTATAATCTCAATGTTAGTTTTAGTTATAATCTATAACTTTAAATTAGTTATACATTTCTAATTTATAACCTTGTTAAATATTAAGTTGCATTGTTGTTGTTTAAATTATGTATTAGCTTGTAACAAAAAATGTATCTATTCACCTACCGAAACTTAAGTATAATAATTCAAATAAGATTTCATCCACCAAGTTCAAATTGTTTATTTTGAATTATAATAATATACTAGTTTTTATTTTACAATAATCAAAGGTTATAAATTAAAACTAATAAGCTTACAAAGTTACAACACAAATAAGTGGTCACATGTAGAAACAAAGAATAATAAATAAATACAAAATTGACTAGATTATACATTTGTGTAGGTTTCTATTAGGTAAATACAATTTTTAATCAAATATGAATTTCAGTTCATTATATGTTATGATTGCAGTAGGTATATGGTTAATATTTTTTTATGGAGTTTATAGAACTTATTGAATAATATTGAATGGTTGACATAAAATAAAGATTATATACATGCTTTATTTTTAATTCGGTTAAAATAATTATTTTATTTTTAATTAATTAAATTATAATTGTTGTTCCTACTTATGTTTCTGTTTTACATTTAGGATGATTTGTAAACTTAAATTAACCATTATTATTTTAATTAAATTTCTGACTCAGTCTTTTATTTTTTTTGTCAACTTTAAATATATTCAAACAGATTTTTAATTTGATTTACTAAAAAAATCTATTAATGAACAATAAGCCTCACACAATAAAAAAAAATTAGAAAGTTCCGAGATTAATAATTGTAATATAAACTAAGCATTTAAAATCAATAATAATGGATAATAATATCATGCATTTATATTTTAAAGAAACACTTAAGGTTAAAATTTATATTGATAAATAAACTGCAGTATTGAAACATGCGTGTGGTTAAAATAATTTGTGAAAATAATGATAAAAATGAACAAACTTTTTATAGCCCTTCATTTAAAATAAAATTCAACATTCATTTGAAGTTTTACAAACTGGAAAATACTAAATTCAGTATCTGATTTATCAATAAATTACATGTAGTAGATCATTATACATAATTGATTTAACAGTCAAATAGCCAATAGAATTAATATTTATAGTATATAATGTGGTAGGATTTATATATTGGAACTCAATGTAATCTTAGGTATTTCTATAAATTAAAATTTATAATTTTGTATGTGTACATATATAAACATGAATAATATGTATATAAATAGTTATTTTATGTCTTATTTATTGTTTTTACTTATTTATTCAACATCTGTTAATAAATCAATACGTTTGAATATTTGAATGAGTAGCTTATTCTTTCTTCTCATGATGAACATCTAAAAAATGAAAAATTATGTTGATTAAACTTGTAAAAGTATCATCAAAACAGTCAACATGGATCTAAAATATATGCATTGTTAAGATAGATGGATACATATTTAGTTTTAATTTGAGTTAAGTTAAGCAGCCTTAAACAAATCTAAATAAATATTTGTTATTATTATTAAAACTGCATTTAATCCAAACTGAGCACCAGCCAATGGATAAGCAGACGACACTTGGTCACAATAAAAAAAATAAATGAAATAATACAGCACATTGATGCATTTTATAAATTGGAACAAAAATACTAAATATGTATTATTTGAAAGACTAAATAATATCATTAATAAAACAAGGTGAAATAAAATACAAAAATATTATTATATAAAAAACAAAATCAAATATTAATTGTAAATAATAAAAAAAGGAAATTATTTACTAAAAATGGTTTTCAGATTTAAGCTTTAGCAATGATTACATACAATTGGAGTTATAATAATTTTAAAAGGTAAGTAATTTTTAGACATACCATCTTCATCATCATCACTAGCATCCATAATGTCTGTGCAACATGTAGAATAGCATATTAATAGTAGGAACCCTATAGGTAATCCAAATAAAACACTAGCAACTGCAGGATTGTTAACCCAAATGTTTACTAAGGACTTCTTTGTCTCATAATACATCCTGTACATCTGTATAAATACACCACTTCCTCCATATGCCTATTTAAAAATATAATTAATTAATTATTTGAATATTAAATTAATTGTATTCATATTTAAACATCAAAGAATAAATAACTACCATACTGTATCATAATTAAATTGCATTTATAAAAACATTAGTTATTATTACCTTTACTGACTGATTTCTTACAGCTTCTAGAAATAAAGTAATTGATTCAGGTGTCAGTTCATGTGGTTTTTCTTCTGGAAAATGATGATGTCTAGTAGATGAATTATAAATTATTAAAGATGGCAGGGTTACATCTGATGAAGTAATAGAATTGGCGAATTCTGGTGAACCAATCCATCCAAATTGAAAGTTCCTAAAAAGTAATATGATTTAAATAACTAATTACATCTTAAATGCATATATATAATGTTACCTATGAAAACGTTCTCTATTCTTCACAATAACTGATTCTACCATTTGAAGAAACCTAAGAAAGATGAATAATTAATATTTTCAATTTTGATGGTACAATATATTTTTAATAAATCCATAGTAAATATTTGATTTTTTTTTTTTTAATTTTAAGTTTAATATAAATACTTACTCAAAAACATAACAGTATAACAAATATTTTTATTATAAAATCAAATCTTGGCAATAACTTTTCCCAGTGGAAACCAACTCAGATAATATTATAATACAATATATTATATATAATATAAAATAATGGGAACCAATAGCCAATTAACAATATTTTTAACATTATTCATACTTACTCTGAATGGTGAGGAGGTAACTTTTCAATTTTATTCTCTTCCACTAATGCTAAGACTAAGTACTTGTTGGTCTCCAACATATGGTGAATATTTGATCGAGTTACTTTTACAAAAGTATCAAATCTTTCTGTGTTTATCCATTGTGTCAAGCTTGTATTGAAGTCCATATCCCATTCCTCAGCTAATATTAATTATAACATAATAAAAACTTTTCAATGTTTAATCATAACTCATTTACCATTGAAAGAGTAGTGTTGTTCTTCTTTATACACCACAACTGCAGGAGTTTCTCCAAAAACAAAATGCTAAAAATAAGCATTTATATAATATATACACAAGGTAGGATGGATGTCATTAATCATGCAATATTTCTTCATTTATCATCCACATATTATGATGTCGAACCAATTAAGAAGTTTATTTACAATATTAATATTATTTACAGAGCCGTGTCAAGCAATTCAGCGCTCTGGGGCAATGCCCTACAATTTGGGCCTCAGGTAGCATATTAAGCGCAAATAAAGGCGCCCCTTACTTTTACAAAACTATGGCGCCCGGAGGAAATTGCCCCCTTTGCCCCCCCCCTTTAAGACGGCTCTGATTATAAATCAATTGGTAAATACCTGTTTTCCAGTTATTTCAGGTGTAATATAAAAATAAGAATGTGCTTGATATTGTTTTGCCAAATCATAAAAGAGGTCCTGGGAAAATAATATACAATATTTAAACAATTTATATTTTATTCGAATTATAAAATTATCAAGTACCCAAGTATGGCCAACGCTTTTTCCAATAAACATAAAGAAGTTTTTATTTGTTTGTTTGAGCATTTCAATGTCTTTACTATCAGTGACCTCTTGAACGGGAGGACGAGCCAATCGCTTTGCAAAATGAACCATTTCTTCTGTAGATCGCTCACTATTAAATTTAAATTCACCTTCTCTATCTCTGAAGCTATAGGTCAATACAAAATATAATTATTAATATCACAAATACTGAACTACAAAGTGACGATTACAGATAAATTGATAACATACAACATTATTGTAGGATACCCTGACAATCCAAACTCTGAAACTACTCTTTTATATCTTGTACAATCTATTTTGCCAACTCTTATATCAGAGTGGTGTAATGCTTGTGCAACATGACGCCAGATAGGTTCTAACCTCTTACAATGGCCACACCACGGAGCATAAAACTTGAAACAAACATTTGATAACAATTAAAATAGTTGTAAGTTTTAACTTATAATTAAGTATTACTAGTTGAATAAAAAACAATATAGACATTGACGGACAGTACTGCTATAGCAGTTTTATGAAAATGTTATGTAGTAAATTGAAGAATTGTATAATATGACATTACAGCTGTAGCAGTAATATTTTCAATGGTATCAGATTATAGAAGACATTAAACTGCCACACTGTGTTGCTTTAGATATTGGGGCACCAGTGGCGTAGCCAGAATTATGAAATGAGGGGTGTTCAAGTATAGATTAAAACCAAGTTTTTACAGTTTTTTCGTATATAAAAAAATATAGGGTTAGGGACTTGACTTGTTGCACTAAACATTATCGAAATATTCAGCCAAGATGTTCAAAATAAGCTTAAATATATGCAGCTGCATTTTTATATTATTTTTGAAAAATTCATAAAACATATTACAATTTTTGTAATAAAAAACTAAAAAATAAGTAGGAATATAAACATGATAAAAATAATTTAAGCACGGGTATACAAATTTTAATATAGGTAGCTATATTGATTAATATGATGGACAGAGGACACTATTGCATGTTTTGGACATTTTTAAACTATTGTGAAATAAAACTTGATTTTTAAAAATAATAGCATAAAGTACTAGGTTAATAATTAAATAAGTAATAACGAATAAAGTGATATGCTAACACCGTGATAAACGGACACGTATGTACTGATTTTCATTTCTTCGTACAATCAGCTAGAATCTAGATGTCAATTATAGTTTTAACACAGTATTGTCACAAAGAGGCTTATAAAATCATACGTACCATATGCAAAAATAGGGCCAACCGTAGCCAAGCTCCACCAATAACTTTAACAGCCCTCCCAAACATAAACTAAATTTTTTTAAGCTTATTCAATTTTATAATAGTATGATTTTAAGCTTCGATTTTTAACTACAAAATAATTATTCAATTTTAAATTTGATAAATTTCGTCTACATTTGAACTTTAAATGCTTTTAAAAAAAAAAACTGTGACTAAGGATTTTTAATATTTTTCAAACGTCGTTGTAACAACATAATAATAGCTTTGTATTAAATTGTCAAGCTTTTTTACCTAACAAATAAAGTTTTATTGACATTAATAGAAAAATAACCTAAAAAACTTGAAAACTGAGTATATCAGTAAACAGCTCAAAACAAATCAAAATATTTTGAAAATTTTTTCAAGTATAGTAAATTCTAATATAAACATTTAGTGAAAATTTCATGTATTTACGATCATCCGTTTTAGAGTTACACCAAAAGCCAAAATCGATTTTGTCAAAAACCAATTTTGCGTAAAAATTCCCGTTTTTCATTAATTTTTATTTTGTTTTTCCGGGCGCTTTTGAAAACTATTGGGAATTTTAAATTTTGATCTCCCAAAAGTACCAACTACTGCAGTCCTGTAAAGTATTTGAGTAAAAGTATTCAAATACTTTTTTAAGTATTGAATAACTTTTTAAATACTTTCAGCATGAAGTATTTTGAATGGTATTTTAAATACTTTTATTTGTATTGAATACTTTTTGGTATTGAATACTTTGGTTTTTTATTTCGAACATTTTATTTTTATTCGAAATAATTTTAGAAATTTTAGAATGAATTAAGAACACAAAATAGGTAGTATCACCAATGGGTGGTTTCTTCCCTCAAAAAAAAAAAATCATACGCAAATACCCTATGCACATTTGCTTATTGTTCTAGTTAAGAACAGATTGTAAATTTCATGTAAAAATAAAAAAAAAAATGTAATAAACATTTATTTAATAAATAATAAATAAAAATGATTATAAATTTACTACCTATGTGTTTATATTACAATAATAATTAGAAACCCACTTTAAAAACCAAAAGTTTTTGAAAAGTATTCCAAAAGTATTTGAAAAGTATTCCAAATACTTTTTCAAAGTATTTGAGTAGTATTTGAAATACTATACAATTAAAGTATTTGAGTAGTATCTTAAATACTTAAAAAAAAATGTATTTGAGTACTTACTCAAGTACTTTTCCAAAGTATTCTTTACAGGTCTGCGGCAACTAGATTCATTTTCCCATCAAACAAGATACTGAATTTGATAAACGAAGCATTATTTCGATAACTAATCATGTACACAGACACAAAAATAAAAAACACACATCATTGTAAAATCAATACATTCATCGTTCCACTCAGAATCTAAAAATTCAAAATATGCACAAATATGCCGAAAATCGCTCAAATGTACAATTTTCTCACAATATGCAAAAATATGCAAATTCAAACTTTGTTTGATGAGACAAAAAATTTTCATGAGACAAATTTATAACTTATCTAAAATAACCTACTACCACTACAATAAAACATGCAAGTAGTTTCAAACCCTATAAACAATATATTTATTAGGGGGGAATTGTCAATGTTTAAACACACAAACCCCCCTACATATTTCAAAGAAAATTATATCAATTAATAATAAATGTTCTATTTTAAGATTTTTGGTCTATTCGTTGGTTTGTCGTTTATTTTATCAACACCGATAAACTGATACGCAGTATGTAGTATATAATATTGCGTTGAGTAATCACAGAACAGTATGATCAGTAAGTATAGCGTTATATAGCAGTTTCAATGTACATACACACTACTGCTATAACTTTAACAATTTTATTACTGCCATAGCAGTAATAAAAGTGTGTTATATTGGCCGGTTTTGGAAATTTAAAAAAATGGTAAATGTCCGTCAATGTATTAATAGAAATGTTATAATTTAATTGTAAATTATTCATGATTACCATTATGAACCAATGTCCATCGTTTTTCATTTCAATGAACCTAAAAAAAATATGAATTATTTAATATTAATCGGTACACAATATAGTAGGTATGCAATAATAATTATTAATTACTAATTACCCATCACTAAGTTCCAATACTCTTGATGAACGTACGTCTTTTAGTAGAATAACAGATACTAAAACATTATAATAATTGTAAATATTAAGCAATTTAAACTATACAAGTATAACAATATATTGTATTCATAACAACACTGAAACATAGTTAAATCCTTAGAAAGTTTTTTTCAAATGCCACAATTATTAGTTTTATTATCAAACATTCAAATGTCAATGAAGTAATTGTTTTATGAAGAGTTTTTTCTGTTTATTTTTGTGTATATTCAGAAATGTTAAATCATTAGATTAATAAAAGCTAAAAAGCTAAAATGTTTCCTCCATACATAAGGTGCTTTATGATGATTTATTAATTGATAAACTAAAAAAAATATAATTTTTCAATCATGGCCAAAATTGAAGTGGACATATTTAGAAATATTTGACATCCTTCTAATATATTTAAGTCAGTTTAGACTTGAATCTTATCAATTTCAAAGGAACTTTAGTTGGACTCCAGGCATTTTATTTAAAATTTCTTTAATGGTTTTAACCACTTAAATAAATTGGATCATCATAAGTGCTATGTATTCGTATGTGAATAAATATTACTAACTATCAGTATATTTTAAATAAATAAATGAATATTATATCTTTCTTATTATGATTTTAAAGGAAAAATTGAAAGATAAATAATAATGCATGATTATTGTTATTTGAAAGTTTTCTTTTGATAAAATAATCAATATCTACCAAATGCTTCATAAAGATGTATATTTCAAAACAATACATAGGTAGTATTGTGTTAGAAGATAATATAATTTCTAAAATGTTAAGACTTTACAATGTTATGAATTAAGTTAGAAGTTACAAATATATGAGTCTTGATTAACTCAAACCTGTATTATGTTTCACACTTTTCTAATTTCTTATACCTAAATAATAATAATATCAGTAAGTAACACTTACCAATAAAACCCAGAGAAAGAATTGTAGTTAATATATTAGAGATCATCATTTTTGTACTATATTTCTATTGTAAAAAATTGTATATAAATGTATTGTTTATTTATTATACTACTTAGTTCAAAACTAAATGTTGTTTAGTATATTATTTTAAAGTCAATTGCATTTACAGACATTTTACAGATTTCACAGATTTCTCAAATTATGTAGATAATTATAAAAATGTAATATGTATATATTAGTAAAATAATTTAAAACTGAAATTTAAGTAAAATCGTTACATAAGTACATAACAGATCACTGTTGAGTATTGACATAATAATTAACTAATAAGTGGAAATAGAAAAGTACAACTTAGTAGGTACATACTATATAGGTGTTTACTGTTTAATGTTTATATCACGGACTAAGATATACAGGACTGGACACGACAAGGTTGGAGGGTGTGGGGGGGTTGACTACGAAATGTTTTACAACAGGCAGTGTTCGGGGGGATATTTTCCTTTTAGCATTACTAGAGCCGTCCTAGTGGATACTTATGGAACTAGAACACATCATACAAATTTCTAGTTCCATAAGTATCCACTAAGACGGCGCTAGTTATGCTAAAAGGAAAATATCCCCCCGAACTCCGCCTGTTGTAAAACATTTCGTAACCACAATATTCATCTCGTGTCCAGTCCTGTGTATCTTAGTCCGTGGTTTATATAATTATCTGTTATCACTTATCAAGTTATCACCAAAGTCAACAGAGGGACTTTGTAAGTTCATACCACGGTAAGAGAATAGAACAATATAATACAGAAATGACACTCAGCTGAACCTCCAAGAAACACGGAAACAAACAGCTGCACGCCCGGGCTAGAGAATTTATTGCCCACAGATTATTGTATAATATTATATTATTTATATTGTTGTATTATAATATACGAGTATAACCTGTGGTACTGCCATTGTTTTGTGTTACTACAGAATACAATCTGTTGTACTATTGTTCTATGGTAGTACGAGGTCAATGGTTATTATTATAACGTGATAATTGAGATTAAACTGTGATAAGGATACCGGGTTTTTAGACTTTTAAAAGAAGTATGCTCTGACATTTGCTCTGTGGTAGACTGGTATTAAAGACAGTTGTACAGTATTCCACGAGCCCCGGTCGTTCAGTTTATGCTTTTATGAGATTAGTACTTTAGACTTTAGTATTTGGTATTTACAAATTACAACTTATCTTACATTCATAATTCATCGTTCATATTATATTTGATTTCTTTCAACAAAATTGAGCAGTCCTGTTTAAACTTGAATAATATTTTCCACAAAAATGATTAGAATTATTAAAGTAACTAATCGCATCTGGGGAAATGTAAATCATGCTCAAAGGTTATCGTCGAATGTCTTGCGTTTTTCTATTTCTGCTGTTAAAGGTAATAATATGCTTGTAATTTATACTTCTCTGTAAATTGTTGTTTTAAGAGTGAATGTTTACCTAAAACTTTCATTTTTAGATCGTTATTATACTGACAAACATGAATGGATTGATGTGAAAGATAATATTGGTACCATAGGAATTTCAGATTATGCTCAAGTAACTATTTAAAAGATTATATATTTTATAAAATATATTTAAGAAATTTTCCTAAAACCCTTTCTAAAACCTTCTAATACATTGTATAGTACCTAATTAGTTAATTTTCTACTAACTTCTTGAAAATGAGAAATTATTGTTAGGAAGAAAATATTTTTTTTAAATAGAAAATATTATTTACCTACATATTGGTTTTTTTTTTTTTGAAATGAATAGACCAAATGATTTCTCTTTTTTTTTGTATAATTCAAATTGATTCTGTTCAGTTGTCAACATTTTATTTTAATATTTTGCACTGTATAGTAATTCATTGGGTAATATAACAAAAATGTAAATTATATAAGTGTAAAAGTTCAAAACATAACCTACAGAGGTTATCAACAACTAGAATAATTTCATCAATTAAAATATATTTATCATTTTAATTTATGTATCAAAATTGCTATGTTTATAAGTATTATGATTAAATTAATTAGTAGATATACGTCATAATGAATAAAGAGTGAATTATAATGTAAAATGAGTACAACAATTCTAAAGATTACATTAGAATTGTATGCAATTTCTATCTATGGACATACCTAATAACTAGTTACCAGTTTTGGGTAAGTTACTTTTATAAGCTTACAAAGTTACTTATAAGTTTCAAAATTTAAAAGTATTTAGTTTACTTATTCGTCACCAAAATACAAAAACAATAGCGCTTTATTACTTTTTAACAGTAACTTTACTCTATTCAATGAGAGAACACCAATTCTGCTCATCCCTATACAACACCCTACACCTACTATAGTAGAATATTGGTCTCAATGGCCTGGTGTAGTGTAGGTTAGGTAAAATTTTTTTTTGTATTGTGGAGGTTTTTCTCGCTGGACAGAGGATAGTTACGATGATGTTATTTACAACATTTTGATAAATTTAAAACCAAATAACATAAAATGCCAACATTTTAAACATATAATTTATACAAGTTCACATTTAACTATATTCTATTTAACACATTCACTGCGTCAAATAATTAGTTGGGACACGTTAGATGCGTCACAAAATATATCAATGTTCGCTAGGAGGACATTTTAATTAGTGTCGGAAAAATCAACAAAATAAGTTATTTATAAATGGATTGGACTGAAATAACGAAAACATTTCTATGCAGAGGCGTGTGTAAAAAAAAAAACATTACTCTAGTGCGTCTCTATTTTATAGCACATTTAATTCAACGGACTTGATGTCGGCTATATCCGACAGACGCACCGTGAAAAAACCGATCCGTCTGATATAGCCGACAAACGCACCGAATGTGTTAATAATGAACTTTCAAAATTATTTTCACTTATTCCCGATTATTTTTTGATCCAAATATCCCCAATTATATTAAAAAGGCTTTCTACATAAGCTCTTGGAAGGACCAATATATTCATTTATAGAAACATTAGTTCTACCATTGGTAAACAATTAAATATTTTTAAATATCCTAAACAAAGAGAATATTATAAGAATGCTAATTTTCAGCACAACCGCTCATTACGCATTAACTTTAAATTTAAACAATTCAATTAAAATCAATTTTTTTTCTTTACAGATCTGATAAAAATTTAACTCGTTTTTTTAACAAAGATACTTATAAAATAATTAACATAGTTATTATTGAATTACTTCAATTAATAAAAAATAAAGTTACCTTAACGTTACTTGAAAATATAAATATTTTATGGTACTACTCAACATTGCTAGTTATTATGTCTATGTTTTAGACCTGCCATTTTTTCAATATTTGTTGTTTAGTAAGAACTCATTCATGGCCCCATAAGAATATGTTTAGGAACTTATAACTTTTATTACTAAGTACTAACGAATTATGAATGTGAATGTATATTATCTATAAATATAATTTGTAATATTTAATAGGTTATCTATATAATATACTAATTGGGGATTTTATTTGTACTGAAACATTGTATTATTTTAAGTGAGGCATTGCACTTTAATATAATTTTTATATTTTTATTCGATAAATTTATTGTAAGAAAAATGCTAATTTAATATAATGATATCATTTAATACTAATATATTACTAATGCTTGATTGTTATAAAGTGTTATAAAATATGTTGATGACTAGATTATGTTGCATATTTTTATTATTTTTACTACTATTTATTATTGAGATACTTAACACTTATCATTCATATTATTATAATGTTATTTATTTTTAATTTTTGGTGTTAAGACTTAATAGTTCATAATACTAAAATTGGATTAGGTAATTTATTTTATATTATATAGAAATCTAATATATAGACACATTTACTATACATAATGTTTTTTATAGATAGTTTACTTATCATTTGTATGCTGTTTTAGGATGCTTTAGGTGATGTAGTTTATGCTGAGCTGCCTGCTGTTGGAACAGAAGTAAAAATAAAAGGTATATAGGTACTATATGTTATATTAATCACTATATGTATGCAATGAGGTGAAACTTATAACTTATAAGTGCCCTGTCCGATATTTAATCCAATTCAGCTTTTATTTAAAAAAAATTGAAAACACCCTTATTAGAACATTTTTCATACATATAGATGTAAGTAAGATTGATGTTAAAATTGTCATAAAAAATCTATGACAGGTAAAATATTTTTTTTAAAACTTCAAATCTAAGGGACTGTTAAAGTTAACCCACTTAACCGTTTAAATTAATTTTGTGTTTTGTGATGCTACCCAACTCCATCTTAGAAATATAAAACATCAAATTTGAGTTCTCAATTATTATTACATATTCAAATGTGTGTAACTACATAAAAACAATTATATTAAACTTTGATGTCAGTTTCTCTCTATAACTTACTTATATTATACACTTTTTATAGAAGAATGTGGCGCATTAGAGAGTGTAAAAGCTGCAAGCGAACTATACAGTCCAGTATCTGGTAAAGTGATTGAAATAAATTCTCAGGTGGAAACAAAACCAGCATTAATAAATCAATCTTGTTATGAAAATGGTATAGTATATTTAATTTTCTATTCAATTTTATAATTTTGTAATTTTAATCATTCATTTTGTAGGATGGCTTTTCAAATTAGAACTATCATCTCTGGAAGAAATACCGAATTTAATGAATGAAGAACAATATGCCGAATTCATTAAACAGGATCACAGTTAATGCTAAAGTAACTGATTATCTGTTAGACAAAATTAACTAAGTATAGAATATTATTAATTGTTTTAAATTGATTAATACTTTATGTCTTACAAGTACCCCAAGTATATGTGACTTCTGTATTTTTTATTTTTTTTGTTATTGATTTACTTAAGTTGTATGCATTTATTTAAAATGTAAACCTATTTTTTTAAACTTTTATTCAATAAAAAGATGTATGAATTAAATATTGTTAACAACTAAATTGTTATAAGCCATAACTGTGCACATGCTTTACTGGCAGGGTAGGCATAAATAACACATTAACATACACACACACACACACACACACACACACACCAGAGGCATGTTCAGCAGGTGGCCCTGGGCCTACCCTGATTTTGAACCCTTATAATATATCCAAAATATACACTTTTAAATAAATAATTTTAAATTAAAAACAAGAAATTGCTCATTCCTTTTTTGTATTAACAATTACAAACCAAACAACCATTTATATGATAAAAATTAAAAAATGTATAACATCAATATTAATTATTCAATAATATTATGATTGATTGTACATTTAAAACAAATTATTAAAATTCCATTAAAAAAACTTATATTGTTCAAATGGTCCTTATAACTTGACCTGTTCTTTTTTTTTATCCTGGACATGATTCTGACACACACCCACACATAAATATCCTTATTCACCACTAAGTTATAAAATCTAATTTATAGTCAAAAATGTCTAATTTCAAACTTAATATGATTATTGATTATCATGATAACAATGAATATTGAGGGAAGGAAGCTTGCAGAGTAGTTAAGTGACTACCCTGCCTACTCCACGCTTATAGTTAAGACCTCAACTGTTTAAATAGTAATATCAGGAACTAAAATTATGTGTAGTACGAAATACTGAGTGTGGAATATGAAATTAAAAAGCGTGTAATGGCCTGTAATAACTATGGTAGCTCTTTTTTACACTATTGTTTCTTCATTAATTGATAAATTATTTCATGTTTCATTGGGAAATAGACATTTAAATATTAATAATTATTATTACTTATTATTAGGAGTCGGTTTTACAAGTTTTACTTATAGAATTTAGATACAGTATTTAAAATATTATAAAACAAAAATATTTCGAATAATCGATACAAATAATTATTATCAAACAATAGTTACTGAACGTATTTACCTATGTTTTTTTTAAAGAATCATTAACATAGGTATGTTGTTTCAAATTAAAAACAAAATGATATTATTGTTAATGTTTGAAAACTATTTATGATATAATCATTTTTTTAATGATAAGTATTATTAAGCCTTGTGTTTATTTATAATTAAATATTAACAATTTGGTAATTATATTAATTAGCTTTTAAAAAACATGTAATCAATCAATTTCATGTGATTGAGAGTACCTAATATTGTAGTCTGGAAAGTTTTTTCCTAGAATCGGAGATTTTTATTTTGAAATTCACTGTCTATAAATGACTACAATATAATATAATATTATTATAGTTCTTTGCATTTATTGTAATATTATGTATAATACGCGTAATTAATAATCGTACCAATATACGGACATAAATCGTTTTATTGCGATGTAGTCTATACTCTGTGGATAAAGAAAAATAGAAATGTATTACTCTATGTTTATGTGTATAGATTCAATACACTTTTTTTGGGGGGGGAGGGGAGGCAAAGCCGCCCCTCAAGGTAACTCCAAGTTTAAAATAAAATGTGTAGTACGAAAAAAAATTATATTTTAGCCTCTGAGTAATATGTTTTGAATATTATACAATTCTCACTCACAGCTCATCTCTGTATACACAATATGCTTTTGACAACTTATTATTATTCACTTTTTGATTGGGTCTGCAGGCAATACTCAAAACTAAACTATATTAAACTGGTTTAATAATATTTTTAATTTGCTTATGTCTACAGTCTACTAATTACTAAAGTAATATTTTAGATTACTATTTGAAATAGAAAATGTATATAGGAATCAATTATTTTTTATGGGAACAAATATTATACATACTTTATAGACGTTTATTTTAAATTAAAAATCAAATATAATAATAGCAAATACTATAATATTGAAACCAACATTTTTAGTGGCTCTTTAAAAATTGGGAAATTTTTTAAATGTAACTCTGTAACTGTGACTTTTGGCTCTATCATCCCAAAAGGTTGCCGATCCCTGTCCAGTGCCACAACTAGTTTTTGTTGGGCTCTGATGCTAAAAATGTAATGGGGCCTGTTTGCCTGTACTTGTAAACCAATATAATGAAAAATGTTTGTGCCACAACTAACCTTTGGTAGACCTCTAATGCAAGACAACATTTATGGCCCCCAATTTTTAGCATTTTTTCAAGCAGTATAGTACCTACTACCTGGTAATGTTGGTTATATAAGGTTCATCATATTTTTAAACACATCTCCAACAATACATCAGTTATCACTAGTCGAGTTAATTAAAAAGCAGTTAGTTTATTAAAGAAAATGTAATAGAACAATATTACATTACAATTTTATTTAAATAACAAAAAGGTGACAAGTGGGTGTCGCTCTGCTGTACAGTAGGTTACAAGTGGGTCACAGTATAATGGATGGTATTACATTTGATTTCAATGATATATCATTGTATAAGAAAAATGATTCTATGCGGAGACGGTATGTAATTCTAGGTATAATATATATTATATACTTATCTATAGTATTAAAAAAATTGACCTATAATGAATTCCAAAATAATCATATCACAATATCCATTAGGTACTTATAACACGTTATACACCAACAACAAACCCTGATACTATCATAGATATAGAGTAGTATACTTTAGAAGTTTCAAGTACCCACAAATAATATTATACAATCACAACAAAATAACTAAAATAGTTATTCTAGGTTTCTTATTATGTAATTTCTTCCAAATTTGAATTTAAAATGTCTGTAAAAAATAACTGTGTTCATATATTTTTTAGATTTTTTGGTTACAGTATGAATACTTTTTATGAGAACCTTTGTTTTGAATTTGCAATCCTTAGCTATAAAAACTGAATATTTTATAATTTATTAATTACAATGATTGATAATTTTCGAGATTTTGATAAATTTTGTCAAAATTCGATCTTTAAATGCTTATAAAAAAAAATTGTGCCTATGTATTTTAATATTTTTCAATTGCTATTGTAACAACTAACAATATATCAGGATCCTTGTATTAAATTTTTACACTTTTTGGCCCAACAGATAAAACTTATTGATATTTATAGAAAAAAAAACTAAAAAAAGGTGGGTAAGTGGATGTCGCTCTGCTGTACTGTAGGTTACAAGTGGGTCACTGTATGATGGATGGTATTAAATTTGAATTCAATGATATAATATCATTGTATAAGAAAAACGATTCTGAGCGGAGGCGGTATGTCAGTCTAGGTATAAGACATATTATATACTTATTTATGGTATTAAATTATATGGAATTTATGAATAAATTATTCATTGCCCCTTAAAATATGCACAGTCTTATCATTGAGCATACTTCTTATTCCTTATACTATGGTAGATTGTATGGATAGGCCATAATGTGTTGATTTTTCAGTTTCATATATCCCCGAATAATATTTTTAAATTACAACAAAAACCAAGATCGTTAATATTGATTTTAATATGTAATTTCGTCCAAATTTGAATTTAAAATGTCTGTAAAAAATAACTGTGTTCATATATTGCTTAGATTTTTTGGTTACAGTATGAATTATTTAAGAGAATCTTTGTTTTAAATTTTCAACTCTTAGTTATAAAAACTGAACATTTTATAATTTATTAATTACAATGTTTGATAATTTTCGAGATTTTGATAAATTTTGTCAAAATTTGATCTTTAAATGGTTATAAAAAAAAACTGTGCCTATGTATTTTTAATATTTTTCAACTGCTATTGTAACAATATACCAGGAGCCTTGTATTAAATTTTCAGACTTTTTGGCCCACCAAATAAAATTTTATTGACAATTATAAAAAAAAAAACTAAAAAAAATGAAAACTGAAAATGTCCGTAAACAGCTCAAAAAGAGTCAAAATCTTTTCAAAATTGTATGGTGTATAGGAAATGCTAATATAAACATTCAATGAAATTTTCATGTATCTACAGTTATTCGTTTTTGAATTACAACAAAATAAGGAAATCACTACATGAGAAATCGAGTGAAAATCCAATGTTGTAAAAATTTGAATTTCAAACGCTCATAAAAATTTAATTTGACTGTCCGGTAGAGATTTTTTTATTGATAAAGGTAGATAATCTTATAAGGAATCTTGTGTTTCATTTTCAAATCTTAGATTTAAAAAGAAAAATTTTTACGAATTCTTAACTCAAAATAATTTGCTAATTTTCGTGATTTTTCCATATTTTGTCAATTTTTGAACTTTAAATGCTTATAAAAAAAAATTGTGACTAAGGATTTTTAATATTTTTCATCTGTCTTTGAAACAACATATTAGGAGCCTTCTATTAAATTTTCAAGCTTTCGCAACCAACAAATAAAATTTTATTGATATTTCTAGAAAAAAAACTAAAAAAAAATGAAAAATGAAAATGTCCCTAAACAGTTCAAAATAAATCAAAATATTTTGAAAATGTTATCGTGTATAGAAAATGCAAATATAAACAACCAGTGAAAATTTCATGTATCTACGGTCATTTGTTTTAAAGTTACACCAAAAACCAAATTCGATTTTTTGGAAAATCGATTTTGGGTAAAAATTCCCGTTTTTCCTTAATTTTTATGTTGTTTTTCCCGGCGCTTGTGAAAACTACTGGAAAATGTTTACTTTTGACCCCCCAAAGTACCAACTAGATTCACTTTCCTATCAGAAAAGGTACTATTGAAGAAAATCGAAGCACTTTTACTGTCCTAAAACGTGATGACAGACACAAAAATATAAAAATATAAAAATATAAATAAAAATATAAAAACATACATCATTGTAAAACCAATACATTCATCGCTCCGCTCAGAATCTAAAATTGAAAACTAAATGTCCGTAAACAACTCAAAATATTTTCAAAATTGTACAGTGTATAAGAAATGCTAATATGAACATTCAGTGAAATTTTCATATATCTATACAGTTATTCGTTTTTGAATTACAACAAAATAAGGAAATCGCTACATTAGAAATCGAGTGAATATCCAATGTTGTAAACATTTGAATTTCAAACGCTCATAGAAATTTAATTTGACCTTCCGGTAGAGATTTTTTTATTGATAAAGGTAGACAAACTTATGAGTAATCTTGTATTACATTTTCAAATCTTAGATTTAAAAAGATAAATTTTTAGGAATCTTAACTCAAAATAATTTGCTAATTTTCGTGATTTTTCCATATTTAGTCAATTTTTGAACTTCAAATGCTTATAAAAAAATATTGTGACTAAGGATTTTTAATATTTTTCATCTGCCTTTGAAACAATAAACTAGGAGTCAAGCTATTAAATTGTCAAGCTTTCGAAACCAACAAATAAAATATTATTGATATTTTTAGAAAAAAAACTAAAATAAAATGGAAAATGAAAATGTCCCTAAACAGTTCGAAACAAATTATAATATTTTAAAAATGTTATCGTGTATAGAAAATGCAAATATAAACAACCAGTGAAAATTTCATGTATATACGTTCATTTGTTTTAGAGTTACACCAAAAACCAAAATCGATTTTTTGGAAAACAGATTTTGCGTAAAAATTCCTATTATTCCTCAATTTTTATGTGTTTAATCCCGGTGTTTGTGAAAACTATTGGGAATTTTAAAATTTGACCTCCCGAATGCACCAACTAGATTCACTTTCCAATCGAACAAGATACTGAAGTCGAAAATCGAAGCATTATTTCGACTACTTATCATGTACACGGACACAAAAAAAAAAAAATTAAAAAAAAAACACACATCATTGTAAAATCAATACATTCATCGTTCCACTCAGAATCTAAAAATAAACTATCAACAAATATTATACAATGATTTTAGATTCTGAGTGGAACGATGAATGTATTGATTTTACAATGATGTGTGTTTTTATATATTTTTTTAATTTTTTAATTTTTGTGTCTGTGTACACGATAAGTAGTCGAAATAATGCTTCGATTATCAACTTCAGTATCTTGTTCGATTCGAAAGTGAATATCGTTGGTGCATTGAGGAGGTCAAACTTTAAAATTGCCAGTAATTTTCAAAAGCGCCAAGAAAAACAAAAGAAAAATTAAGGAAAAATGGGTATTTTTACGTAAAATCGATTTTTCATAAAATCGAATTTGGTTTTTGGTGTAACTTTAAAACAAATGACCGTAGATACATGAAATTTTCACTGGTTGTTTATATTTGCATTTTCTATACACGATAACATTTTCAAAATATTTTGATTTATTTTGAACTGTTTAGGGACATTTTCATTTTTCATTTTTTTTTAGTTTTTTTTCTAGAAATATCAATAACTTTTTTTATTATTATCTATATAATATACGCCTCAACTACTAAGGTTATTGACGTTTCTGAAATACATTAGGAACTTGTCTTGTTTTGTTGTGTTTAGTACTTTATTTATACTCGTGTAATTAATAATTATGAAATATTAATTTATCAAATTTAATAAATGTTTCTATTATTATTTACTTTTATTTGAAAGCTTTGCAATGGTATAATATATTTAAAAAAATATCTGAGTATACAATGGATGGTCGCTGGGTGGCGATAAAAACAACTAGGTACCGTTAAATTATAATAACTACCCAAAAGAGGGTTTATTTTGTCTTTATTAATAATATTTAAAAAGTCGTCAAGTAGGTAACCGCTATGTTGTACAGTAGGTGTCAAATGTACTTAATCATTGAGTAAGTCATTGTCATGGATGTGTTAAATTTTAATTCAATAAGAAATCTTTATAAACGAAGAAAAACCATTCTGAGCGAAGACAGTCTAACTTAGGTTTGGTACCAAACAATTATTTTAATAATATTACAATTTTAACAATCTTATTTTAGATTCTGAGCGGAGCGATGAATGTATTGGTTTTACAATGATGTATGTTTTTATATTTTTATATTTTTATTTATATTTTTATTTATATTTTTGTGTCTGTCATCACGTTTTGGGACAGTAAAAGTGCTTCGATTTTCTTCAATAGTACCTTTTCTGATAGGAAAGTGAATCTAGTTGGTACTTTGGGGGGTCAAAAGTAAACATTTTCCAGTAGTTTTCACAAGCGCCGGGAAAAAACAACATAAAAATTAAGGAAAAACGGGAATTTTTACGCAAAATCGATTTTCCAAAAAATCGAATTTGGTTATTGGTGTAACTTTAAAACAAATGACCGTAGATACATGAAATTTTCACTGGTTGCTTATATTTGCATTTTCTATACACGATAACATTTTCAAAATATTTTGATTTATTTTGAACTGTTTGGGGGGGGACATTTTCATTTTCCATTTTTTTTTAGTTTTTTTTCTAGAAATATCAATAAAATTTCATTTGTTGGTTTCGAAAGCTTGACAATTTAATAGAAGGCTCCTAGTATATTGTTTCAAAGGCAGTTGAAAAATATTAAAAATCCAGTCACAATTTTTTTTTATGAGCATTTAAAGTTCAAAAATTGACAAAATATGGAAAAATCACGAAAATTAGCAAACTATTTTGAATAATGCAAAGCATTAAAGCATAAAATAAAGCAAGTTATAATTCAAAAACGAATAACTTTAGATACATGAAAACTTCACTGATTGTTCATATTAGCATTTCCTATACACTGTACAATTTTGAAAATATTTTGACTCTTTTTGAGCTGTTTACGGACATTTTCAGTTTTAAATTTTTTTAGTTTTTTTTTCTATAAATATCAATAAAGTTTTATCTATTGGGCCAAAAAGTGTAAAAATTTAATACAAGGCTCCTGATATATTGTTACAATAGCAATTGAAAAATAATTAAAATACATAGGCACAATTTTTTTTTATAATCATTTAAAGATCGAATTTTGACAAATTTTATCAAAATCTCGAAAATGATCAACCATTGTAATTAATAAATTATAAAATGTTCAGTTTTTATAGGTAAGGATAAGGATTGCAAATTTAAAACAAAGGTTCTCATAAATAGTTCATACTGTAACCAAAATATCTAAAAATTATATGAACACAGTTATTTTTTACAGACATTTTAAATTCAAATTTGGACGAAATTACATAATAAAAATCCAAGAATAACTATTTTAGTAATTTTGTTGTGATTGTATAATATTATTCGTGGGTACATGAAACTTCTAAAGTATACTACTATATATCTATGATAGTATCAGGGTTTGTTGTTGTTGAATAGGTAACGCGTTATAAGTACCTAATGGATATTGTGATATGATTAATTTGGAATTCATTATAGGTCAATGTCTCCGCTCAGAATCGTTTTTCTTATACAATGATATAATATCATTGAATTCAAATGTAAAATACCATCCATTATACAGTGACCCACTTGGAACCTACTGTACAGCAGAGTGACACCCACTTGCCCACCTTAAAAACCTAGTCTTGAATTGTTTTTTTTTTAAGTTTTTCTTTTTAGACTACATATTTGCAGTCGTTTATCAATTTTTCAAGATCAAGTTCATTTTCCCTTGATTTTTCAACATTAAGTATACTTATGTCACCATGTCAGCTAATTTCTCTTGTGAAATGTAATTCTGAAGATAGTTTTTTAACAGTTTCATTTTGGAAAGTGACCTTTTGGCATTAATTACAGTAACGGGGAGACTTAAATATATAATATAATACAAATAGTAAGAATATTTTATATTTCACAATAAAGGGATGAAAGATAATTTTCAATAACAAAATATGTTTTTCGAATAATATAAGGTACATTTCCAATTTTTTTTTTCGTCCGGTATTATAGTTGTACCTAATTATGCCCATTATATTTTAGAATATTATAGGTTGCACCAATTTTAATCGTATATATTATCTAATCTGTTGGTTTATAATTTATATAGGTCGCTAGATGTATTTATAGGTAATGAGAATTGAGAGGAGTACCTACGACCTACCAAGTATTTATATGACTATATCAACACCATAGGCGTGCGCAGACCTTGCTGGCAGGGGGGGCAGTATGTAATAATGTACCTATAGGTATATTATATAATATATAGGTAAGTAAATATTATTTTGGTTATTAGTTCAATTAATGTAAGTGATGGAAGTATTTTCATTTTATGTATCATTAAAACTACAAATAACTACAAATTTAATATAGTAATTGAAACTCCAAAGTTTTTTTATATTATATTAATATACATGAACAAAGAAAATTATTACATTCATACAGTGGTGGATCCAGGGGGATGGAAAAGGGGGCATTTGCCCCCCCCCCCAATAACCGTAGTTTTACTTTGTTTTACACTGTGTTTAGCCAATTTTGGAACTTTCATATACTTTTGAGCCCCCCATGCCCCTCCCAAAATTAAGCCCTGGATCCGCCACTGCATTCATATATATTTTTATGCCCGATGTGTTGGTGAAATCTGAATTTACTAATTCTACTTACTATTTATTTACAATTACAAAAAAAGTAAGTAAGATAGGTAAATTATTATTTGCACCAACACGTTGAACATATAAATATCAACATTTAAAAAAAAATGTAAATCCTTAGTATGATTTTTCCAAAAATAGTACCACTATTATATCATGCATTAATGTATCAATAATATTCTATTCTTTGGTAATATTGAAATTTATACATTATTGTAGGCATGTAACCTATTATTTAAACTGTTTTATAAATTATACTTTATAGGTATATAATAAACAATTTGATTTGTAGGTTACAGTATAAATAGAAAATTAATTTCAATATAAAACACCACATTAAAAAAAAGATAGGTATATTCTGATTTAATCAACACGTTGAGCATAAAAATACTAAAATACTAAAAATTCCGAAAATTGCTTCGGAAGTAAAGAGCTATAATATTTGTTCGTATACTGCATACTAATTATTATAATTATTAATTACTAATTATTTAAAGAACCGACCTTCTTAGCGCTTCCGGTGAACGTTTTTCGCATTAAATGCCGTCAAATTACTACTCACTTTCATGTCTCATCACATCTCAATCTACATCATGCTATAATAAGATTATAAGCACTCGTTATCACCGCGGTATCGCTTGTGGTTCGCTTAAAGTTGGACAACATAAAATCATCGTGCACTGTACATCGAGCACTCAATGTTTACATAATATTCATTATATAAAACTGTATTATAATATTTTTTTAAAAACTTTGTTATTTTGTAAGAAAACTTGAGCCCGCAGGAGGGGCAGCTGCCCACCCTGCCCCTCCCGTGCGCACGCCTATGATCAACACGTCACAAATTGAAGTACTCCACGTAATAGGTACCTAATACATATGCAGAAGCAGATGTGCTTGTTAAATAACGTGTAGCAGTTAGGTACCTAAAAAAAAGTCATTCTGTATTTCTAGGGCATGCGTTTCTCAAACTAAAATAATATTCTTATACCTACATAATCGTCTACATAGGTACAATTATTATAAATGGGCGATTAATATAAATCTTAGTGTGGTTTTGTGTTTTCGTGTTCATACATATTAATTTATGAAAAATGTGTACTCGCACGTAATACGAGACTTCTAAATGATTATATTAATTATATGTAATAGGCAGTAATAACTAATAGCATGTTACAAATGCACAGAATACAGCCTTGTTCTACTTACATGCTCCATATAATGTGACTTTTGTAAAACAAAAATATAGAGTATTAGAGTATAGACAACATAGGTAACATAAAATATAACGTTTCAGACCATTCTTAATTCTTCGCCCCGTCTATCACAGACACTCGATGGTTTAATCATTATTCACTTTCAGATTTCCGTTAACTAGATAAGTGGTATACATAATATTATTTATATAATAATCCAATGTTGCTTATAAGATTCATATATATACATTATAATACATACTACAAAAATATTGTGCAAACGGTTCAGTGTACACCCCCTGTCTGGTGATACCATAAAAAAAAAATTGGTGAACAAGAAAACTAGAGAGTAATCCTCTGCTGTACAATAGTAGTTGAGTAGGTACCTATGTATTTGTAATTGATGTGTTTTATTTGAGTTCAATGACAAACCATTCCATACGAAAAACAATTCTGAGGGAAGACGTTGTGTCATCCTCGAATACTTGTATAAATAATCAAATTTAATAATTAATAACAATCGAATATATCTCATGATGGCTATAAATAGCGTAACTTTTCATTAATTTTTTTTTTGTGATAAGTGGTTGTTAAATTGTGATTTTAACATTTGGTAAACACTTTCTAGTGTCTATGGTTATTTGTTTTTGAATTACAACAAAATATCAATAACCGATAGATGGAAATTCGTTAATGTACCGGTGAAAATCCAGCATCGTAAAAATTATAAATTCATATACTCATAAAAAACTAATGTTACTTTCGGGTAAACCTTTTTTTTTTGTTTAATGGTAGAAAAATGTGTGGGAAAATTAGCTATGGAAGGAAAAACTTTTATGAATTTCTAACGGAAAATAATTTAGAACTTACTTAACTACTTAACTAACTTTAGATATTATGGATATATAAACGGATATTTATGTATGCGCTTTAAAAAAAACTAATTTAAATCACTTGTTAAGTATAGATGTTAAGACTAAACCCCAAGTGATAACTGATAAGTGAGTTGAACACTTCACCAACCAGGGTGAAGAAAGGAGAATAATATTAAAACCAAATGTATAGTGTTATAGCTATGTTAAAGTATTGAGATAATCAGAAAGCTCATAATGCTTATAAAATAAATTAATAATTAGCAATTAATAATATTAAAAAACTCCTTAAAAATATTTTATAGATTACTTAATGTACAGAACCATTAAATACAAGTTTAAATGCCCCCGTTTTAAAATTACTAGAACAATTATATTTTAAAATAAAACGTCAATACATGTAACTTAATAACATTGAAATATTACTAAATGCATAAGTAGGTAATGTGCAAAGTTACATACTTGTGTCATACTGATGTATTGGCATATTGCCCTTGAAGCTGAAACGAAAATGTTTAATATGAGAACAAAAATAATCATAATACTGCTTTTAGGTAATTAGGATGCACATGCACCTAAAGCTATATAGAAACAATGTGACAATAAAAATATAATATTATTAAAAGAATAATTTTATTATCCTACATAATAACAATATAGGATTAAATATTTATACTGTACAGTTAAATATATTTTAGATTCTGAGTGAAACGTGAATGTATTGATTTTACAATGATGTGGGTTTTTTTTTTTAATTTTTAATTTTTTTTTAATGTCTGTCATCACCTTTTAGGACAGTAAAAGTGCTTGGATTTTCTTCAACAGTATCTTTTCTGATAAATGACCGTAGGTACATGACATTTTGACTGAATGTTTATATTAGCATTACACCATAACATTTTCCAAATATTTTGACTTATTTTGAGCTGTACTATACGGACATATTTAGTTCCCATTTTTCTTAGTTTTTTTTTCTATAAATATCAATTAAATTTTATTTGTTGGTTAAAAAAGCTTGAAAATTTAAAAGAAGGCTCTTAGTATATTGTTTCAAAGGCTGATGAAAAAAATTAAAAATCCTTAGTTACAATTTTTTTTATAAGCATTTAAAGTTCAAATATTGACAAAATTTGCAAATTTTTTTGTGTTAGAAATTCATAAAAAATTTTCTTTTTAAATCTAAGATTTTAAAATGTAATACAAGATTCCTCTTGTCTACCTTTATAAAAAAAAAAAATTTCTAGAAGAGTCAAATTAAATTTTTATGAGCGTTTGAAATTCATATTTTCACAAAATTCGATATTCACTCGATTTCTCATGTAACGATTTTCTAATTTTGTTGTAATTAAAAAAAATGAATGACTATGAAAATTTCACTGAATGTTTATATTAGGATTTCCTATACACTATTCAATTTTGAAAATATTTTGACTCTTTTTGAGCTGTTTACGGACATTTTGAGTTTTGAATTTTTTGAGTTTTTTTTTTCTATAAATATCAACAAAATTGTATTCGTTGGGTAAAAAAGGGTGAAAATTTAATACAAAGTTCCTGATATATTGTTACATTAGCAGTTGAAAAATATTAAAAATGCATAGGCTTAATTTTTTTTTACAGGCATTTAAAGTTCGAATTTCGACAAAATTTATCAAATTTAAAATCTAATAATTATTTTTATAGTTAGTAATTTATAAAAAGTTAAACTTTTATAGCTAGGGATTGAAAATTTAAAACAAGGTTCCACGTAAATAGGTTATATATAAATTACTTTATTCACAATAATATCATCAAATATACTTAGTAATATCATAGGCTAACAGACCGATTTCGCTCAGAATCGTTTTTCTTATACAATGATATTATATATCATTGAATTCAAATTTAACACCATCCTTTACAGTGACCCACATGTAACCTTCTCTACAGCAGAGTGACACCCACTTGCCCACGTTTTTAGATATTTGACTTTGATCCGTTAAAATTAAAATGTCTATACCTTTCAATCGCTTTATAATGTGTATAGAATCTAATTTCTAATGATACATATGTATATTGTATACCTATCTAGTATCTTTGCACATTTCTGGTAATTTCATATTTCTGAATGCATACCTATTACCTACCTATAAGTTACATATTTTATAAGATAATTTAAATTTATTTTTTTTTACAACAATAATTCTTTGATTTTGCTGTGACTAAAATTACAAATATACAGTCAAAAAACTATGGATACTGTAAAATAATAAATGGATAAATTAATGAATGTGATGATAATGAGGAGGTGTCACTGGTATCAGTTAAATATGTTTTTGTCACATAATATTGTATTAATAATTTCTTCAAAGAACAAATATGCAAGGCTGTCCATTAACAAATTAAAAAGTTAAAGTTAAGTTAAATAACGAGTTATTTTTTTCCAGGTTATTGAGTAACTTATGAGTTAAATTATTATATTGTCTATATTATAGAGACATTATATACGAAAATATTTTGTTTTTCAAATATAAAGTCACATAGGTAGATATTTTATCCATATTCCATAAGTCCATGTTCTTGTGTACTGTTTCTTAGTTTAAAAACCTGATTATTATCGACATTAATATAGTCAAGGTTATTTTTTTTTCAAACTTAAATGTGGGTATTTGTTATTCAAAATTATGTTTATACAAATATTTAGGATGTATCAAATTTACAGAAGAACACATTATCACTATAGCCCGATAGCTATGCTCCATTTTTTAGTAGGTGAGTATTTTTATTTTATATCCAAACTCTAACTAATCTCAATTTATTTATTTAAACTATATATATATCATTGAATGTGAAAATAATCACTTTCTGGTTTGAACAATTTACTAAGCCTACTTTTACCATTGAACACTGTAATAATATTATACCTACATAATATGTCTAGTAGTATTGTATAGTAATGTGAAGGTAGCAAAATAACCTTCACAATAAACTTGACTAAAATGCTCAAAATGTATAGTCTTCTAACGTGTAGCCGGATATGTATACTAAATATAATATAATATGTTCATTCAGCTTTGTTATAAAAAAAAAACATAATTATTTAGCTCGGAATGGCTATGGAAGTTATTAAGGTAAAATAAAATTATTTTATATATTATGTTTGAGCTGCGTTCAAGGTATTCAACATTTATATGTTAAATAACAATGTCTATAATTTTTAATATATAGCTATAATTAATACAGGTAACTAACTTACTAATAAATAATAATATACACTTTATTATAATATAGCCATATAGGTATATACTATATAGGTACTACCAAAAAATATAATATTGCGTAGGTATTTTACATCAAGTTCAAAGAAATTTTCTTTTTACTACCTAATTACAGAATCAAAAAATTTTTAGCCTGAACTAAATGTTTTTACTTTCAGTAATTGTTTATTTTTTCATTGGGTAATACCACTAATACCTAGTATTTTCTATATTAATTATATTTTTTAGATTCCGAGTGGAATGATAAATGTATTGATTTTACAATGATGTATTTTTTTTGTATAAGTGAACACAAACCCACACTTAATACTAATTTTATAGTGTAGAAAAAAAGGCTTTGATTTTCATGCTTACATGTTCTGGTAGGAGGCCAAAATTAAATATTCCCAGTACTTATTAAAACAATGGGGAAAACTAAAAAAAAAAAAAAGAAAAACGGGAAATTTTACTTAAAACTCCTTTTCAAAAACAAAAACTAGAAGGTACTAGAATTTTTCACCAAATTTTTATAATAGATATTTCTGTAAATTTTATAACTTTCTAAATATTTTGCCTTTTTTTCAAATATTTATATATCCAAATAGACATTTGAAATTATTTGTAATTGTTTTAGTTTTAGATTCAGAGCGGAGCGAATGAATGTATGGATTTTACAATGATTATTTATGTTTTTTTTTTCTGTCTGTCAGCAACAACCAAAATATTTATGGGTAGTAAAAATGTTCCGATTTTCGAGATTAGCATCTTTCCTAATAGAAAAGTGAATCTAGTTGGTACTTTTAGGAGGTCAATATTGAAAATAGTAGTTAAAAAAGCTTCAAGAAAAACAAAAAAAAAGTGGTAATTTTTACTCAACCATTTATGAAAATCGAATTAAGTTTTTTGGTATAACTCAAAAATTAATAACCCAAGACCCTTGAAATATTTATTATGTATATTAGGTGCCATTTTTCATAAAAAAAAACGAAGACAGACTCAATTATTTGTATATGTATAATGTATTTAAAATTCACATTTTGAAAAAATTCTTCAACATTTCGAAAACTTTCAGACTATTTTTCTATTAGAAATTTATAAAAGTATATCCTTTCATAGCTAACATTAGGAATGTTGATAGAAGATTCTCCACAAATATTCCTACATTAAACAAAAAAAAAAAGTTTTAATTTAAAATTTTTATGATATTGCATTTTCATAGGTAATTAATAGATTTTAATCTATCAATTTCTGATGTTTTGTTGTAATTCAAAACCTAATAACCGTAGGCAATTGAAATTTTTACCAAATGTATTTCTTGTAGACATTTTTTTTTTTTTTTTGATAAAGGTACACAAACTTATGACTTATGAGTTATGAGGAATCTTGTATTACATTTTCAAATCTTAGAATTAAAAAGAAAAAGGTGCGTAAGTGGCTGTCGCTCTGCTGTACAGTAGGTTACAAGTGGATCACTGTATAATGGATGATATTTACTTTTAATTCAATGATATATAATATCATTGTATACGAAAAACGATTCTGAGCGGTGAGATGACTGTTCGTCAGTGTGGATATTTTATATATTATATTTATATTGTTATTACTTATTATTACTTATTAATACGATTGCCGGTAAGTTATTCAACTAATAATATAAAATTACAACAAAATAACTAAAATCTTTATTCTTGGTTATTTAATATGTAATTTCCTCCAAATTTGAACATAAAATAACTATAAAAAAAGTGTGTTTTACATTTTTGAGATTTTTTGGTTACAGAATAACATACTTACGTGAAACCTTGTTGTAAAATGGTTGTAAAAAATCATTTTTAAATTTAAAATTTGATAAATGTCAAAAATCAAACTTTAAATGCTTATAAAAATAAATTGTGAGCATATATTTTTAATATTTTTCAAGTGTCATTGTAACAATATATTAAGAGCCTTGTATTAAATTTTCAAGCTATTTTACCTAACAAATAAAATTTTATTGACATTCAAAAATTCTCGATTTTCCTTTTTTAAATTTTTCTCGGCGCTTTTGAACAGTTATGGGAATATGGAACCTCCCCAATGCACCAACAAAGTGTGTTCACTTTCCCATCGTACAAGATACTGAAGTTGAAAATCGAAGCATTATTTCGAATACTTATCGCAAACAAAAACACAAAAAAAAAAATTTAAAAAAGCACATCATTGAAAAATTAATACATTCGTCGCTCCACTCAGAATCTAAAAACAAAAATACTGAGATATCATGCAATAAACGATTCGTGTACCTAATAATTAATAAAGCTCTTTGTTGATTTGGATTTCTCCAAATTGCTTAATAATTTTATATTTTTCTTTAGTTTGTTCTATTTTAAAATATAGTCATTATTGTCTTGTCATTTAGAATCCTCGTCAATCTTGCTCAACGGTGCAATCAGAATTCACAAATATCACTTAAAAACTAAACCGCATTTGTTCAAATATTAAATACATTCATCTATTAGCTATAATTTCTTAAATATCTAGGAAAACCTGTGTGAGGGGTTAATGTGACGAAGTTTTCTCAGATTATGTTGTTATATTATAATAATTAATAAGTAAATATTAGAGTTAAATGGTTTTTTCATACACCCATTTTTCGAATCGATCTGACAAAGTTGAGGGTCCCAATCTCACGCTGAATTATACATGATATACATATAATAGATTAAATACAAATATTCATATTCCTAGTTATACTTAAAAATTACGGATGACCCTAATTCTGCTGGCATTGTCTAAAAAAAAATAAGTTAATATTTGGTAAGTTTATAAATTGACTAACAAAAATCAAAAATTCCTTTATGCTTAAATTAAATGGGGCTCACTTAAAAATACTCAAAAAATAAAAATTGCGTACTATATTTAAGCATAGTCAATATTTTGAAAATGACAAACGTCCAGATCTCGAAGAAGTTAGTCGTTATTTAAACTTTTATGGATAGTTAAAAACGGCTGAACGTAGAAATTATCAATTTATGTTTACATAGTTATTTTATACATATTCCGTACTCATATGCCTACTTACTATAACTATTGAGAAAACTATTATGTTTAGCATTTTGAATTTGGGTGGCTTCGGGGAGCTAATTACTTATTGTTGAATTCAAATTTAACACATCCATTAGCCATCTGTTGAGGGGCTTCCCTGGTTATTTCAAACAAAACAGTGCATACAATACTTTATGTGGGTGTTTTTTTGTATTGGAAATTCATCAAAAATGAGATTCCAATATTTAATAGAAATGGGTCACTGAATTCTCTAGACTCTAGTAGTCTAATAGTTATAATAGTTTATTGCGAAAAAATACGAAATAAAGGAACAATTACGAAACTCCGTTTTTAACAAATTCGATTCTTATTATTTTATTGCAATTTGGGAAGTAATTATCCTAAAAACTTCTAGGTACTTATATCAGTTTTGCCTACAACTACTCAGAGGCGTGCTCAGGAAATTGGGGGGGATGTAAATTTTTTACCCTCCGAGGGTACGGGGTATGTATATTTAATATAAAAAATACCATCAATTTCAATTAGCTATAACTTTAAAATAAGTGTGACCTTTAAATTCAGACTTTTCCGTCGTTTTCAGCATGCTTATATAACTACATAGGTACGTCATAAGTTAACACATATAATTTATATTATTTACGCCACTGCAATAAAAAATATAGAATATCTATAAAAATTAATCGATATATTCTTAAATAGGTATTCTTTATTGTACAAAATGTTCTCAAATATGCTAAAAAAACTTTTGCCATTAATTAATCGGTTTCATGATTTGTAAAGATTTCAAGTCCCCGTCTGACTGCATAGCCTCAAAAAAAATATGCAAAAGAATATAATTCCGGCCACTACTCACAACAAAAAAAATTGAAAAGATAGGTTATCTGGTAAAACAGAAGAGTTCCAAATGTGCTGTACAATATTGCGTTGTACCTATATATATGTAACACACCAAAAGTCGTGAACTTTGTAAGGCTATAATTCAAAAACTACTCATTTCCGGCAATTAATTTTTGCAACATCGTTCTTAACTCTGTGTAATACATAGGTTTCCAAAAAAAAGTTTAAAAATTCGAGTGGGCACTAAGCTAGATTTGTCCCCCACTAAACACTCCCCCCCTTGAGCACGCCCATGCAACAACTATTTTACAACTCTACTAGTCTTCTTAATGTTTTTTAAATTTATTAGATTTTTTTTTACAGAAGTATAAAACCAGCTAATAATAAAATATAGGTATATTATATTATATGTATATAGGAACTATTGGATTAGATATACCTATTCAGATCTATTAGGTATGTATAAAGTTCAACTGTTATCTAATGTGTTAACGTATTGAAATTAAACTATATAATATATTCGTATACACGTACATATTACATGAACATTAAGTTTTCTTTTTTTTTTATCATATTCTGTAAGAAAAAAATATAATTATTGTATAAATAGTTTAATTTATATTTTAATAGCACTAAGGCGTATGCTTTGGCCTAACACAGTAACACCGGTCCTGAATAAATGTATTATAATATATTTTAGTAGGTATTTTGTCATTTAGTAGTTAAGAAGGTTAAATAGATAATAAATACAAACTATTTAAAATGTAAATTATGATAAATTAATATAATATTCCAACATATTTTTAAATTTGATCTGCAGCATAACTGGTATAAAATATGTATAATACACCAACAACATTCATTTGAGATATCAAAATGTATGGGCTATTATACTCATATACTCTAAAACCACTTTTGACACCGTTTTATTTGATTTCCTTGAACGTGTTTTTACTGCTGAAAATTATCAGTATAACACAAGCTATAATCTCTTAAATATCTTATAACCTCTTAATACAAGCTATTTAATAGTTATATTTTTTCGTGCAACATATAGTAGGTAGTTGGTTTGATGGTGAGCAGTGACGTACGCGGGGGGGGGGGGTTAACGGGCTAAAGCCCTCCCCATTTCCCGTACTATTATTACTTTCAAAAAATATATTTATCAAGTTTCAACTGTCAACTATAGTCAGATTCGATATATATCTACTATAGTACTACCAGAACAAATTCATTTTTGAAAAAACATTGTATTTGCATACCAATTTTCCTAAAATTATCTTTAATTTTTCGGTAAAAGTATGAACTACTTGTTTGAGAGACCTTGTATTAAATTGTCTAGTATTAGCTATACACATATAATATTTTATAAGTTTTGAACTACAAATTAACTGTGGTTTTGACAAAATTTGAACTTTAAATGCTTATAAAAAATAACCATGATGCCTATGTCAATATTTTAGGTATAATAAAAAAGTACGTATTACATTGTTAAGCTTTTTGACCAGATAAATAATTTTTTATTGGCATTTATAGACAAAAAATTTTTAATTAATCAAATGAAATCCAAGTGAGGACGGTATAACCAAGCTGGTTACCAAATAATTTTAACAAATTTTAATTTTTTTTCTCCAATTATTTTAAAAAGCACTGAGCATTTTAAATTTCGACCTCCTAGAAGTACCAACTAGATCCAATTTGCTTCCAAAAACATATACATCGGACATCGAAGTTTATGATCAGAGCATTTTCTACCAGAAAAGTTGAGAAGTTACAAACATTTTAAAATATCTCAAATAAACGTCTGAATTAATAGACTGCAGGACAAAAAAAAAATAAAATTGTAATTAATTTTCAAGCCCCTCCCCCATTGAAAAATCCTGCTTACACCACTGATGGTAAGTGTGAGTAGTAGTTGGAGTTATTACTGTGGATATAGAAAACATGACTTTATAGTTTATTTTATGTATAATATAATATTATAATCTTAAATAGGTAAATTAAATTCAAATTTATTTATTTTAAATAATATTGTTGTTTTTATAATACAATCAAACAATACAAATTGAAATGTTATTTTTCTGTTTGTGAATATTGTATTAGGTAGTATTGTATTTTTTGTATTAAATAGATATAAATATAAATAAGGGGCCGTTATAGTAAAAGTAAAACGTATAACGAACTATGAGTATTTTAAAATTGTAAATTGTTTATAGATCTTAAACTACACATAACTAGCTTAACAATTAAAATATTAAAAAAATCCCATGAGGTTGCCTAGACAATAATCTTACCTTTAGATTTTATAAGAGGTTAATTTACTCTATTTTCAAACTAACAGAGCTACACGTATTTTTCTGACCGTAAAATTTGCTATGTTATGCACTTGTAAGACGGAGACAACACATTCGGATAAGACGTCCTCTTAGGACCAAATAATCGCTAATTAGTTTTAATTACAGTTTCGGTACCCAGGATTTTTTTTTTAGGAGGGTGTTTATAATATTTAATTATAACATGAGGGGGGGACTTTACACACTCCATTGATCCAGTCATCAATCTTCATATTAATAATATTACAATGAAATAGAAACATATTCGGTAGAAATCTAAAATACGCCGATTATTACGGGTGTATCAACATCCAAAACACACACCTGGCTACGCCATTGTCGATACTCATCATACTGCAGACTTAACGTCTTAACATCTTAGCTATCGTTAAATAATATTGATTTGCGTATTTGTATCTTTTGCATTTTGAAATTGAATAGGTACCTATATATAAATTATGTTGTTTTTTTTAATAATTACAATACATACAAGTTTTTGTATAATAGTAATTTTGGGTGACAAGGAATTTACATTTGTAGAATGGCAGATGGGTAAGCACCCAATAGTTGAAAAGTGCACCCGACAGGTCAATCGACCAAAACGCAAGACTAGAGTAAGCCTCTAGGTCGCATAAATATATGTTTACGTAATTACGTGTATCATTTATATAGTTTTATCATTTAATATTTTTATCATATACAACAGGAAGTAATCGTGTTTTTCGGGTATTATTATATAAAACATGTTAAACTTTTTTTAATACCTACAAACAACAGAACTCAATGTATATAAATCTTATAATTCCATACTTCCAACACATATATGACTATATACTATAATATATGTTAAATATTAATATAATGCGTATAGAACAATACGAGTTTTAATAATGTTGTTTTCGACTTAATTTCCTGGAAATCCTATCTAGTGATGTTTGTTGGATTTGTTTAAAGACTAAAGTGACGTTATGCGTATAAGTAAATATTAAAATCAGAGCTACAAAGTTTAAACAATAATCGAAATTCGCAATAGGTATACATTTTTATGAAAAAAAAAAAACTATTATATTGTATTATAATAATATAATGTAGGTAAATACTATCGTTAAAATCATAACTGAAAACGATGCCCATATATTGTGATTCAGCGCAAGTATTATGGCAATGTTGGTTCACTGTTAGCGTAGAGGTGGCAGTGGCGGCATCGGCGGCGGGTGAAAATTGACATGTTTTCCGTACCGTGTACGCGCTGCAGCCTACAGTCAGTGCTCAGTGGCGTGGCGCCTGTCCACGGAGTAACGCCTTTTTTCCCTCGTCCTTCACGTAGTTCTAGTTTTCGTAATATATATCGATCGTTGTTGTGGTGTTTTTCCCCTATCGTCATCACCCGCAGTTCTAATAATTGCGATAATTGTGTTAATTAATTGTTCTTGTTTATTCTTCCAACCGAAACTAATTGTTTAGGTACACACGGCAAAATGTCGAAAAACGTATACCTCCCGTATAGGGCGACATCCGAGAAGGCTCACATCAAGTCTATGGAACATTACAGGGAAATGCACAATAAATCGTTGGAGTCGACTGAGCAATTTTGGTCAGAAATCGCGTCACAATTTCACTGGGAAACGCCGTACGACATCAACAACTTTTACTCGTACAACTTCGACGTGACCAAGGGGCCCGTGCAAGTCAAATGGATGGAAGGCGCCACTACAAACGTGTGCTACAACCTACTGGACACGAACGTGCGCAACGGGATGGGTGGCAAAGTAGCTTTTTACTGGTAAGCCCGTAAGCACCTACCAATAAATAATATATTTTTTTTAAATTAAATTAATTAATGGTTTCAAAAAAAAAATGTTTTTACACCGTCATAAATTTACAAATTTACAATAAATACAAATAAACATAAACAAACACTTTCTTTACTACCTAGTTGGTCTGGTCGGTCTTATAGGAAAATGTCTTGTGAATTGTGGTAGGCGTGGTTTTGGCATAGGTTTAAATGTTTTGTAATAGAGTGCTCCTTCGGTTTTATTTAGGTTATTGTCGAGGTTATTGTGCAGGACATTTTTGTTTCGGTTAATAATCCATGTTGATAAACAGGAAATTCCGTATCATTGTGCTGTTGTGTAATCCGTATAAACTTTAAGCGCTATCCTCAGGATTTGTTTTGGAAAATTTTCAATTTTTTAATTTTCGTTTGAGAAGCGGCAGCCCATATACTGGGCATGCGTCATTTAGTACCTGTCTAACTGTCTTATCAGTTATCATTACCGTATACCAACTAAAATATAGCTGTTTAGAACATATAATCTGCAGGTGAGTTTACTGTGACTTAATAGGGGTACTTATTTCATTATTGTGTATCCTGAGATTAGTTTTTTGTTGATGCGAGTTTTAGATGACTAAATATTTCACGAGTCATCGGTGCTTTTCCGCTGGATTTCTTGGTTTTTAATTTGTATACTAAGGTTAAATTTGTGTATTATTTTAATCTTGGATTCACTTTTGATGGGTATTAGGGTTTGGTTCCAGCTTGAGAACCACAGGGATAATAATTCGTCAAGGGAGTTTTGTAGATATTTTCCAATTTACAACAAGAGTTGTTAGATTAGTGTTATATTACTTTACGCTTAATATTTTCAGATCTGATCTGTGAAAATCATCATAAACAAAATAGGCATATAATTGCAAATATTAACCCATTGATATTATATTGTTATTATATTATATACAATACCTATACTTGACAGTTGATATTATACGTAGTAAACGAATAACGAATGTCCCGATATTGGACAAGTGGACAACAATATGTCCTATATAAATATTTTCAATTTTATCGACGTTCAATGTTCATAAATATTAATGAGCGAATGAATAGACTAGGTACTCGCATGATTACTAGGTAGATGAATATTTGAATAATGTTCTTTACTTTTCTTGGCTGATACCTACATGTGTCAGTAATAAAACAAACCTAAACTATTGTAATATATAGGTACACAGAGTTATAACTCCCTGTTATAGGTCAATTGTGAGGTCTTATATTTGATTTGGATATTAAGTTTGGCACCAATTTATAAATAGTCAATACACATTTTTTACAATTGTACATTTATTATGGAATAGTTTCTTAAAAAAATTATTTTGACTAAACAGTATAAAATTTTATCATTATACACATTGTGCTATAAATTAATATTATTATTTTTAGTTAAATGCTTTAATATTTAATTAAAAATGTAATAAATAAAAATACGATATTTTTATTTTTATTACATAGAGGTAGGTACATATTATACATTCCAAATATAATATTATTTATAAGGCCATTATATAAGCTCACGGTTAGTTAAATGTTATAATAATTTTAATGCAATTCTTCGTACAAATGTGAAAAGTATATTGTATAGGTACTTATTTAAAATTTACTTTTTATCTAATTTCAACAGATATTATATCGGTATTTGTTATACTTCACAATGATAAAATATTTGATAATAAATTATAAAGTAAATATAAATATTTATGTAGCCATACAGTATACCTAGGTACTTAAAAATCGATAAATTAATTAAACACCTACCTAGCTATATTAAATTAGTTTTTAATTATAATTGTTTTTGTTGCCAATATAAAATCGAAAGTATGGCAAATACCACACCTTAATCATATTATATATATTAGTATATAACTATGTATTTTACAATTTAAAATTTTAAAATAACATCGAAACACATAATTATACATTTACATTTTACAGTGGAATGAAAATTATCTTTGAATTCTTTAAAATCTTTGAATTTATTGCCTACCTACTTTTTTTTTATAAACTTCATTTCAGCTATTTTATAAACTTTGTTTTAAATCATTAGTAATTGAAATACTATATAGGTACTTAAGTTTAACATCAATTGAAATTTATAATTTATGCTTAAAATGATAACATAATTTACCTACTCATAGATTTAGAAATTGAAGGTTAACGAGTTAATCGTATTACAGTTTCGTGTTATTGTATTTTTTTTTTAGAATAAATTATTATTTACCTATTTCTTACTTATAGTTAATCTTTATGGTCATTTTGTACTCATAAGTAAACAAGTAGTACAAAATATATTGCTTGGAGTTGAAAAGAAAATAACATAGGTATTAATGTATATATATACGGCTATACTTAAATTTACGCTTATAATATTTACGATTTAACTTAACTATAATTGTTAAACTATAACTATATAGTACTTTTTTATTATCGCCCAGCCACTGAACCCCCACCAACCCCAAAGCTGAGTCTTGAATCTGAAAATTCGGCACTTCTGTATTCATATTGATTATTATTTCACTGTATTTCGATATCTTACGTGTAATAGGTCTAGTACAAATGTGATCTATTTATGGATTTAATATTTGAAATTATGTTTTACTATAGTATATTATCATCACTTTAGTATGTTGTCGATGTGTCGCTAAATTGTATCTATGTATAATGTATAATTGTAAGTGCTTACCTACCTTATGAAAGTTATTAACTTATTTTAAAACAATGTTAAAAGATAATTGTAAATTGTTTAAGATTTATTCCCCGAGATGTTTAATATTGGTATTAAATGTTTATTGTTTACAACAAAAGTATAGGTACCTACCATTAAAAAACAAATAAAAACTATAGGTAATGACATTTAGGGATTTTAAGATTAGGAACTTGACTTTTTTTATTATTATCTATATAATATACGCCTCAACTACTAAGGTTATTGACGTTTCTGAAATACATTAGGAACTTGTCTTGTTTTGTTGTGTTTAGTACTTTATTTATACTCGTGTAATTAATAATTATGAAATATTAATTTATCAAATTTAATAAATGTTTCTATTATTATTTACTTTTATTTGAAAGTTTTGCAATGGTATAATATATTTAAAAAAATATCTGAGTATACAATGGATGGTCGCTGGGTGGCGATAAAAACAACTAGGTACCGTTAAATTATAATAACTACCCAAAAGAGGGTTTATTTTGTCTTTATTAATAATATTTAAAAAGTCGTCAAGTAGGTAACCGCTATGTTGTACAGTAGGTGTCAAATGTACTTTGTCATTGAGTAAGTCATTGTCATGGATGTGTTAAATTTTAATTCAATAAGAAATCTTTATAAACGAAGAAAAACCATTCTGAGCGAAGACGGTCTAACTTAGGTTTGGTACCAAACAATTATTTTAATAATATTACAATTTTAACAATCTTATTTTTTTATTTGTGATTCATAATTATATTTTGGAAAATACTGAGACTCTTTAGTTTTTACTTCCCACCTCTCCAAGTACAAGATACAACCATTTTTCTGCCAGAAAAAACCCATAAAGTTGAAAATGGAAGCATTTTTTCTGTTATAAAATTGACAAGTATAATCAATCATATTTTTACAAGTGTGCCTATAGGGCCTATAGTATAGGCTATAACTATTAACTCATTGCAGGTCTGACTCAACTGCAGAGTACCAGAGAACCTACTGTAACTTACGTACCTATAACATAGTATAGGCACACAGCTTATTCGCATTCATCAGAGTCTATTTTGTCAGTTATAATATTAAAGTAAATTGACCCATTATCAAATTTAAAGTTAAAAATATTGCCCGTGTTCTTTCGTCCGGTATTTTGATAATTTAATTTTAAATCGTGTTTTAGTTAGGTTCATAAAATATTAAAATTTAAAATTAAGTACTCGTCACTCTCTTTATTATTTATAATTCAAATTAAAAAAAAAAAACAACGAGAAAACACAGATAATAATTTCCACGTTACATTTTTATGGTGACCAATAAGACAATAGTTAATTTATTGTTATTCATTTTTATATTACTTATTTAAAAATGGATTCTGCTGAAAGAAAACTCGCGTGACAACATTCAACACTCAAGTACTCAACACATAATAAGCGGCCTTGGGCATCGCAACGATTCTTTAAAAACATTAAGTACCTATTCGGCTTTTCCATCATTTCCGATCATTAGGTTTTATTTTTACATACCTACCATTTATAATCCGTTATATGTTTGCACATATAATTCATATTTTGAATTTTTATATAATGTCAGTAGGTTATATTCTAAATTATTATTGAATCATTCTTAAGCGTTTGACTAAAACATTGACTTATCACTTATTTTTAGTATACTATTATAAAAGAAACTAGTACACGATATGGAAAAATACATTTTTAACTCTTAATAATCGAATTTATATTGTTTGGCAAAA
Source organism: Macrosiphum euphorbiae (assembly GCA_949089665.1). Taxonomy (NCBI): domain Eukaryota; kingdom Metazoa; phylum Arthropoda; class Insecta; order Hemiptera; family Aphididae; genus Macrosiphum; species Macrosiphum euphorbiae. The sequence goes on along the minus strand of CARXXK010000001.1, from coordinate 62,683,666 downwards.
TATAATAACATAAATAATCAGACAAAACAAAATATTCACAAATCTTGGATAGTGTTATTTCAATGTATCTACACTATAATAATTATTATTATATAAAGATGAATTGTTTTAAAGTCTTATAAGTTATAAACCATGGAAATTCAATCGAAATTTGAAATAAGAATATTTTAAATAGAAGTACATGTTCTAATGATATTAGTATATCAATATATAGTAATTACTATTACTCTGTTCAAAACTTCAAAATGAGATAATGACTCGGCGGCGACCAGTTTTCGTTGGGCTTTTTTATTACGTTATACTTAATGCCATAATATCGATTAGAAATTATATAATCAACGATTTATTATATGCATGGTGATATATGACAAATGTGCAATAATGCAATATATTACAATTTAAAGTAGCTATTTCTGTATCTATATTTTATATTAAGATTTTGCCGAGTATAAAAAACTGAGAACTCGCTCTGCTATATTATAATAGGTAGGTGCCTATAATACATATTTAGATAATATTTTTCAAGTGTTAGAGTCTTTTAGTCGGTTGCTAAGAAAGATGACGTGTTACATTTGATTCAATAAAAAATAATTCTTGAAACAATTTTCCAAAAAAACATTTAATGAAAACAAATAAATCCTGAAAAATAATGATTCACATTTTTATTATTTATTAGGCTATAATTTATGTATATAATACTATATAATAATAATATGTAATATATAAATAGAATAGTGGGTATTTAAATATATGTAATGTTTATATAAATATACCTACTTTAGTATCTAATATTTCATATACCTTACGTTATTATGTGTGGTTACTGGACCACGATAACACGTCAGCAGACAATCGATGAAATTTTAATTGTAAGTTGACTAGTCGTATAATAATATGGTCATTAACTCATAAATAATTATGTATTAAAAGGTTTATAATAATTACTAACTATATCATAATTCATAAGGGTAAGAGAGTGTGTTATGTTTATATTACCTATTATGTTACTTATCTTTAACTTTGTATTAATTATTATATGGATATTGGACTGCGATAACGTGTCGACAGACGTTTGACGGCAATTTTCATTTTAAGTTGACTATTATAGTACTACCTATATATTATGTACTGTCGAAGTGTCGTAATTACCTTCGTCAATGCGTACATAGTGGTGTACGTGTACGGTGTACTTAAAATATTTTTAAATATTTTAAATTTGAAAGTGAATTACGTGTACCTATATTACTTACATAGGTATCATGGACGATTCTGAGTTAATTGTTTTGGCCGACTTTTGGGCTAGGTATACTAAATTGATTTCAAGTGATTCTACTTATCTACGTTCAAATAAAGTAAGAACATATTGGAGCTGTTGTAAATTTCTAATAAAGAGTCTGCCTAGCCGATAACAGATTTTCATCGATCCCAGGTTAGGTTAGCCTTTATGAAAGATCTAGAAATGTATCATTCTTCAAATCAAAAATAGTACAGCGCTGTTTAAATAAGAACATTTTAGTTTAAATCGTAAAGCGGAAGAACATCATCCAGAGTCGGATATTAGGTACGAGCTAAATTAGGTTATGTATCTGAAAGAGTTTTTAGTCAATTACCAGAAAGAGTAATCTCTAGTAAATAAAACTATTTTTTAATAATAGATAAAAATTAGTCTAAAATAAATAAATTATTTCAAAATAATAGGTAATATCACTCATACTAAAATATTTCAATTTTCTAAGATTAAACTTTTTTAGATTCTGAGCGGAGCGAGGAAGCTAGTGGTTTTACAATGGTGTTTATTATTTTATTTTATTTATCCTGTATACAAAAGTTCTACCAGAAGGAGTTCTTCGATTTCAATATAATATAGTACCTTATCTTTTAGAAAATTGGATCAAGATAGTACTTTAGGGAGGTCATTTTTCGATTTTCACAATAGTTATTTAATGCCACGGGAAAAACCGCTAAAAATGGGATCCTAATTTCTAACGCGTTGTGTATCACCATAGCAATGAATAAAAAATAATAATATTAATTCAACTTACAGGCTATAATAATTAATAATAACAATATAAAATATCCTGACTGACAAACCGTCTCCGCTCAGAATCGTTTTTCTTATACAATGATATTATATCATTGAATTCAAGTTTAATACAATCCATTATACATTGACCCACTTGTAACTTACTGTATAACAGAGCGACTTATCCACTTACCCTAATTTATAATAACAAAATAACTAAAATCGTTTGAGGAAAAATTGTTATTTTACGTTTGCATATTCAATTTTGTCAACATTTGAATTTTGAACGCTTTAAAAAAAACGCTTGCCAAGTCAGGGATCGGCATGTAAACTTTTTAATTTTTAGAAATTTATTAACTGATATCACACCCAAGTGGTATAACAATATTTGAATCCAGAAAAATGTCGGTGTGAACAGCCAAAAATCATTTTCATTTTCATTTAGTGAGATAGATCTCCGAAACCGGAGAACGGATTTTGTTGTTTGGGGTCTTGTTAGATTCACATTGGTTAGGAGAAGTGCAGTGAAGATTTTTCAGAACTTTATCTTTAATAGTTAATTCACTAAAGAACATTAAAAAAAATTAAAACAAATTTTATTGGGAGTTTTTTATATGTTTTCAGCTTTACAGCTTTGTAGTGAATTAACGATTGGAGTTAAAGTTCTGAAAATCTTCACTGCACTTCTCCTAGCCAATGTAAATCTATCAAAACCCCAAAGAACAATATCTGTTCTCCAGTTTCGGAAATCTGCCTCTCTAAATGAAAATCTAGCGAAAAATATCTTTTTTTTTTATCTGTGAAAAATGAAATAATTTTTTAAAAAAATTTTAATTCCACATTTATAGTAGGTATCTAGTATCTACTTGATAATCCCTTTTTAATGAGTTATCAACCAAAGTTAAAAAATAGAAACTTTGGGACTTTTCACGGCCTACGGTATTGAAAATAATTTTCGGTATTACGGTATTAATTTCAATACCGGTTTGAACGGTAGGTATACCGCAAAACCGAACTGTTTCGGTATATCTAAATACCGATATGGTACGTACGGTATATAAACCGAAATAATAAATAAAATCTTACTAGTATCGATATTTTTTACTGTAATATTGAGTTAATATACCTATGTAAATTCTTGTACTTTGCTTCAATTTTTTGAAAAACATAAGTAGGTAACTAGTACCTAAACCTAGTGGATTTTTTTAATCTGTCCCTACCTTTCGACTATCTACATCTATAAAACAAGATGATTACATGAATAGGTATTTTTTATCTTTATTTTTTTACACTGCTACAGTATAGCTTTAAACTTTAGAAGTAATCAATTTGAAGCTAAGGAACACACATAGATAGTAGGTAGGTACCTACTCAAGTTGTGTACCGTTTTGACGGTTTTTTACGGTAGGTATACCTTTTAGACGGTTTTTACGGTATACCGTTTAGACGGTTTTTTTACGATATATGGTTTACCAAAATAATTTTAAAATACCGGATACCGATACTTAGGGTATACCGAAAATACCCTCAGCCCTATTTCACGCCGACGTTTTTATGGATTCAAGTGGTTATACCACTTGGGTGTGATACCAAATCTCTCATTAATATTTTAATATTTTATATTAAAACTAGCTAAATTACCCACATTTTTGTTATTTTCCTATTTAACACAAATTCTTGAAGTTTTCAAAATTTAGACTTTTTTCATTTCAATTATCTTCCATACTTCCTTGATTAAAAATCATGAAAGTAAAATGTGTATTGTATTTTTGATATTTTTTACCTTATTTAAGTAGGTACTTATAGGGAATACCATAATGTATGAATTATTAGGTAACATATTTTTAATCGTACATTCGTACAGCTTATGTATCGTAACAATACTAAAGCTGCGTTTAATCAAATCTTTATTTATAAATAAATTATATAATATTTTTTTTCTATAAGAGCAATTTGTATTTATATATTTATTAAAAACATTTACAGAATTTTATAAAATTTCACAAAAAAATCACCATTTCTCCATTACTGTAGGGATTTCTCATACCGCATTATAATTAAATAGATAATACCAATAATTAAAATTATTTAAAAACAGATTAGGCAATACAATTTACATTTATAACATAAATTGTTTTCATCTCGTACTACACATTTGATTGTTTAATTCGATGAACAAATATAAGTTTACGTTCGAAAGGTGAAGGTTATTAAGGTCAACGTTTTTGTAAAATGTAGCACTTAGATTTTAAAAACAGATCTATTGATGTATTTATATTTATGAATTTGTGTATTTAACGAAATATTTACTGTTACTGATTACTATTAATTAATATATAAAAACTATTTTCTCGTAAGTACCTAATTGTATTGATTTTGTTGGTATGATGATTGTTTTTTTTATTACCGTTAAGAAAATATTGAAGAGTAAAACAAAATATCTTGTTTGAATAAATTTAAGCAATTTTAATCAAAATATATTTGTTAATTGTCAACATTATTTCTTTGTACCTATACCTATTCAATTAAAATGTAAATTTGAATCTATTTTTATAACGACAGATTGTCAATGTGGTTGATCATATGATCGAATAAATACATTAATGAGATAGTTGATGTTTGATATCTATGACCTACCTGGCTACCTACTATTTAGTATTTACTAATCAGTAATCGTGATGCTTCAATGTTTGTATTGCTTATACATTTATCGTAAAATATTTTTGAGAAAACCATCATCGTAGCAGTATATTTATTATGCTGATTATAAATTATATTATAAATTGTATAGGCATCTAATGACTAATATAGTATTACCAACAGATAACATGCAGTAATTACGATCTCATATAAAATAAAAATATTATTTATTTACTATTTACTAATAGTTCTAATTTAGTTTAAAACGTTTGAAATAAAATCTAAATAAATTATTGTAGCCTGAATGTTTCCATTTATTGTACCGACAATAAAATTCGTTTAATAACTGACTGAAAATGTTCATAATTTATTTTAAAATATTGAGAATAATTTATAATAATGATAATCTGCACAATATATGTATATATATATATATAATCATTTTATTCTATATAGGTATGTGGACTGTGGCTTATATTGATATGTATCTAAATGTCTTTTAAAATCACTACTAGGTGTCGTGATAAATGTTTAAAACTAAATTAGTCAATTTGCCCCACACTTCAACTTGCCCCGCTCGTCCCTTCCTATACTCCTAGGTAGGTCTTTACTATGCACAAATAAGCGTGGATAAAAGAAAATGTTCGATCTGTATATTATAAAAATTGTAGGTTTCATAATAGGTTAAGTTAGATTTGAATAAGTCAACCTATTAACTTATTTTAATTTATACCTGTATGCATAGTTATCTTATCTAAATACAATATTTTTCTTTAAATTATACTGAATAGGTCAATTTTAAGCAATATTAACGAAATTTTGATTAAGCTTTTAGCGGTCTGTGGTCGTTTATTTAATATGTAGGTACCTATGGTTTTAATTTTTCACAAAACAAAGGTGGATTTAAATAGGCGTATGATAATCTAGTAAAATATTTAATGAAATTATATTTTGAAGAGTTTCAAATCGTGGTACGTATTATAGTAGTTAGCAGTCTAATTTATTATCTATATCTGTGATATAAGCATGTAAATTAGGTAGGTATATCGATAAGAATAATTATCTGATAACAATTAAGGAAGTGCCATCATTTATTTGTTTATTGCATTACAATTAAAATGTGAAGACCGTAAACTGTAATGCTTCAACAGTAAACTAATTAACTAAAACTTTTTATTTTTGAATATATGGATAGTGCCATAGTGGTATTTGTTAGCAATTATATTATACTGGGGGTATACGCAATTTCATTATTCTGTTGGTGTGAATAACAATCTTCACAAAAGTACACGCTGGGGCAAATGTTCCTAACTCCACAATAATTTGAAAAATAATAAATAAAATCAAAAAATAAATAAACAATTAATTTGTGATTGGCAAATGCCATATAGATACTTAAATTATTAACAATTGTAAATGATTTAAATTTTGGAATAAAAAATTAATATTACTTTTTCAACTTCATACATTTTCATAAATCTTAGACACAATATTATCTAATCTGTTGTGCAATTTCAACACAATTTCAAAAACTTGTTTTAATTTCCAACAAAAAGTGCGCGTAAATGATTATATCATGATTATTATTATATCTACAATTGAAACATAAGAGGACGTTAGGTACACCGACATTTGTTGTCTCCGTCTTACAAGCAAATGTTGCGCTCAGCAGATCACGACTAACTCTGTTAGTTAAAATTAGAGTGAATTTACCTCTTATAAAAATCAAAAGTAAGATTATTATCTAGAGCATTTCATAGGCTTTTTGTTGTATTTTAAAATTTCAAATTATTTGAATATCTTAGAATACTCATAACTCGCTTTAAAATTTAAATATAACAAAAGCCTATGAGATGCCCTAGATAATAATCTCATCTTTAAATTTTATAAGAGGTAAATTGAAAATTCACTCTAATTTTTAAGCTAACAGAGTTAAACGTGAAATTTGGTAAGTATGTTACTCATTTGTAAGACGGAGACAACAAATGTCCGTGTAACGTCCTCATAATACATATACATAGAATCACATTTCTATTTAGGTATGTAGCTATTAATCATTATACATTTTTAATATATTCATGAATTGTTTGTATTAACATTTTGGAATAAAATCATTACCTACCTATGTAGTCAGATCTTAGTTCAGACAATAATTATTTATTAATTAATTAATATCAAGTACCTATCGCTAATTCATAAAACGTGTTTTATTTGTTTAGGGAAGGCAATGATCCGGAAGACTATAGCAAAATCACATATAAAAAACTTTTAGAAGAAGTATGCCGGTTTTCAAATGTATTGAAATCCAAAGGCGTAGTTAAAGGTGACCGTGTCGCAATTTATATGCCAATGGTTTTTGAGATCGTGATTGCTATGTTATCGTGTGCAAGAATCGGCGCAGTTCACTCCATTGTTGTAAGTTCTAAACGATTTTTATAGACTATATTGGCTAAGATTAGCCGACAGGGGTATTCATTTAGGTACGTAGTAGGATAATATATACATAGGTAATTTATCTTAATGGATGCGTATTGGCATATTGTTTGGGACGATTGGGTAATATGTAGATAGGTACTAAATATAATAATTTTTTGTAAATTAAGAAGTAACAGAACATAAAAACATATACAGCGGATTACAGAACAACACATGCAAGTATAGCAAAATCAATCGATAAACTTTGGGTTGGATTACTGTTATTAAGTATAAGAATATAAGATCCTAAATACTAAAATCAATCAGAAAGAATACCTACTGAATAACCATTATAGGTACGAGGTACTTACTAAGTACCTATGTAGCCACCTAGCTATAGTTGTATACACAAGAACACAACATGAAATCTGCAAATACCTATATTGATAATTATTAATTATTTTACCTCGTATTCATATATTCAAGCCTATATTATTTCAAAAATAAAGTTTAAAAGATTTATAGGTATTCAATATTCAAATGAAAAATACTTTCCTTAATATATTGGGTAATTGTTTTCGAACAATTTATAATATATAAGACACAACGTTGTAACAATTAATAAATAAATAATAATAATAATTAATACTAGTTTTAAGTGTCTATAATGCCCAGTATTAATTAATTTAGTTCTCAGGTCTATAAACTATAATAATTACCTACTCTATGTAGTTCATAATCTTATATTTTTGGGTATTAGTTCGCAGGATTTTCATCCGATTCTCTAGCAGAACGTATGGCCGACTGTAAGTGCAAGGTCCTTGTGACAGCTGATAGCGTATACAGAGGAGACAAATTGTTAAACATTAAAAGCCTATGTGATATTGGTAATTAATTAATAGACGTCTTCGTATATATTAATTAAATTACATTGTAAACAAATAACAAGTAAATATATATTTCCACATTCTAGCAATGGACAAAGCCAAGAATTTTGGCCACGAAGTTTCAACTTGTATTGTAGTTCGTCACTTACCGCGTCTTTACAGATCCATGAACACATCAAATGGTACAAATGGGTCTAACTCCGACATCATAGATCTACACTCAGACGTACCTACCTATACTCAATATTATATTAAATGATAATCTGACGTTCTCGGTAATATGCGCAATTTGGAAATATCAATATGTATGGGCTAATTAAAAACAGTAGTTTATTTCATATTCATTTATCATGTTATTATTAAATAACATTTGTTTAATCCCTGCTTCGTGTGTACCTACTTACAACTTACTAGAGATCTGCAAGGGCTAGGATTCGCCCGACCCGAAGTCGGATTGTAATGGTTCGGACCAGAACTTCAAACACCGCTCGGGCTGTAGAGCCTATTTCAAAAATAAAATAATTCGGATCGAATATCAGATTATAGGCACTTAAAAATAATTTTGGATCGGGTTGTCATTAGACGTTCGGTTTAATATAACATGCCAGGTTAATTTTCGGATTATCTAGTAGGGATAGATTTTCGAATTTGGATCAGGTCGGATCAACTTTGTGTTGATCGATCGGATCTATAGTAGGACTTTTTTAGTATGATCAAGATTATAGGACCTACTTCCTAGTTCCTAATGTTCCTATACACTTCAAATTGCGCCTATGCGATAACCGACAAATTAAGTATATAGAAATATGTGGAATGTGGATCTTGTATTTTAGGTTCCATGGACTGATGGACGAGATTATTGGTGGCATGATGAGATGGACGATGTAGAACCCTCTTGTTATCCAGTCTGGGTGTCTGCAGAAGATCCACTATTTATGTTATACACGAGGTTAGTAGGTACCTTTACTATAAAAATTGTGTTTGTGTTTGCTAATTAGTGTAATAGCTTAAAAATTGCGCAGCTAATTACATTTTATTTATTCTTAATAAATTGGCAAATACAATAGTCAATAAATTGAATATAGGTACATTTGAAAAAACTAAATACTTATTTTGTGTTACAAAATAAAATATTTAGGTTTAACATAATAGTTTATCACTATTATGGTCATCTATTTAAAATCCGAAATCTGGATTCAACAGAACAGTGAACACGATACATATAAGCAAATAAATAAATGATTTAGAAATTTGTTCAAATTTTTAAATACACTATCATTAAAAATTATTATTATTAGTGGATCAACAGGAAAACCAAAAGGAGTGCTTCATACAACTGGTGGATACTTATTATACGCTGCTACTACTTTCAAGTATGTTTTTGATTATCACCCAGGGGATGTTTATTGGTGCACAGCAGATATTGGTTGGATCACTGGCCACTCTTACGTTGTTTATGGACCTTTAGCAAATGGGGCAACTTCAGTTATAGTGAGTTTTTTTAAATTTAATTATACACATCATCAGTTTGATCATTAGAAAAAATTTCTATTATTCTGAAAGTCAAACTTAGTAAAATGAAAATTGATTTGAAAACATTAAACAAATAAAATATAATTGAATATTAATATATTATACCTATTATTTGAACTTTAGTTTGAAGGAACACCATTTTATCCAGATAATGGAAGATACTGGTCAGTTATTGAAAAATACAAAGTTACACAGTTTTACACTGCACCGACAGCCATTCGTGCACTGATGAAGTTTGGAGAAGAACCAGTGAAGAAGTACAGACTTTATTTAGTAATTTAGTTGCTTTAGTTATTAACTTGATTTTGTTTTTAGACATAATCTCGATTCACTAAAAGTATTAGGTTCAGTAGGTGAACCAATAAACCCGGAAGCTTGGTTGTGGTATTACCAACATATTGGTAAAGAAAGATGTTCCATAGCAGACACATTTTGGCAAACTGAAACCGGAGGGCATGTTATAACTCCACTCCCGGGTTGTACACCAATGAAACCAGGATCGGCAGTAAGTATTTTACTATACAACTTTAAGAGACCGTCCCAAACAACTACCAAGTAACTTATCGGTATTTATAGTCATTTCCATTCTTTGGTGTTAAACCAATCCTATTGGATGAAAGTGGTAAAGAAATTGAAGGAGTTGGCGAGGGATACTTAGTTTTCAATAAGCCTTGGCCCGGTATAATGCGCACATTATTTGGAAATCATGAACGGTTCCAATCAGTTTACTTCAGCAAATTTCCAGGATACTATTGTACAGGAGATGGTAAATTTAATTTAATGTTCAAACCTCAAAGTTCCCAATTTACAAGAGAATAATTTATGTATCATGGTAGGTGCAAGAAGAGATGAAGATGGATACTTTTGGGTGACTGGAAGAGTGGATGATATGTTAAATGTATCTGGGCACTTGATGAGCACTGCTGAAGTGGAATCTGTACTCACTGAACACCCAGATGTTTCTGAAGCTGCAGTTGTATCAAGACCACATCCAATCAAAGGAGAGTGTCTTTATTGTTTTGTTACTCCTAATCATGGAGTGACTTTTACACCAAAACTTTCATCCGAGTTAGTTAAAAAAGGTAAATTTTACATACAGATAAATATTATAAATACAGGTTTTAAGGAATTAAAACCACCTGTTGATATTCCACCTAGTTGGTATTCATTAGTTACCTATGCAAATAAAATAATTATGGTGGGACGGAATGGCCGGTTTGATATCCGGTCACTGGCGGCACTTCTCTTTGGACAGTCACGGTGTCTGGAGAGAGGCCACCCTTGCATGGCATATACCTACCGGTGCCCACTAACAAACACACGTGCTTAAACCTACATTACCCTCCCCCACAGTTAAAAACCACCCAATGGCCTAAATTGCTGGGGATTAATTAATAAATAAAAAGTAATAATAATTATGCTTTAGTGAGGGAATCGATTGGGCCTTTTGCTATGCCGGACGTTATTCAACATGCACCAGGTCTTCCAAAAACTCGGTCTGGAAAAATAATGAGAAGAGTTTTACGAAAAGTAGCAATCAATGACAGAGAAGTAGGTGACATATCAACATTAGCTGACGAACATATAGTTGAAGAACTATTCAAAAATCGGCCGGAAAAATCATAAAAAGTTACCAAAAAAAAAATTATTTTATAATATTGTTTGTTGCAAACATGACCTACATATCAAATTGTGAATTTTTTTGTCTTAAATCCTTGGTAGTATGTAATCAAAAAAGTTGTATTAAACAATTAATTTAGGGTGACATATAGATGCTCGTGGTTTATTATAATGAATATTATGTACTTAATACAATAGAATGATGCTCACCATCATAACTAATTGAGCTCATCATCTTTATTGTAAGTGAATTATATTCTGTACTCATTAGTTGACAGTTGCTTATAAAGTTATAAGTTTGACAACCAATGTTGTCAGTTGTTAAGTTTATTATTATGTTTAAACTTTAGTTATACGAAAATTATTATGATGATAAAAATCTGCTTTCTTAATTTTTCAATAAGAATTATGAGCAATTATATCAACATAATATAAATGTACCTAAACGATTACAGTCGTAGTATTTTAAGTGTTACTGTTATAATATAATAATCGTGTGGACGATTCAAATGTAAGAATCATTACCTAACTTCTATTTACTATATTTACTAAGTACCTAAAGCTACCATCCTCTCCAATAATGATTTTTACAATAAGAAACTGAATATAAGTACCTACCTATTTATAGAATGTCAAATTTATATATATAATTACTCTGTAAGCTAATGATATAATATGCTATGTTTATTGTTTATGTAAAAATGTTTCTGTTCAGAAATCAAAATGGAACAAATGATATCAAACTAAAGCACAAAACAACCATTTTTTTTATTATTTTACGACTACTTGTAATTTTAATTAAAATATGCTTACAGGAATGAACATCATAAAATTAAAGTTAAGAGTATCACGTACACTTATGCAACACATACATATCATTTTAAAAGTTATTTTATAACAGTAAAAATTGTTAATCATATATTTAATCTATTATATTGTAATTTGTAACCAATATTGTTATATAATTTGAATAAATAAAGAAAAAAAATTATCAATACAAAATTGATACTAAATTTTGAGTTATTCGTGAATTATATATTGTTTTATTATTTATTTGTCTTTAATACTAATTATTGGTAGTAATTAAATCCCCATAATACAATGTTTTTGAGTTCAGTCTATTGTTCAAGTAATTACTTTCTATTTCTGCCAAATTTCCTGGGCCAGCTAAAGAAATACACTAAATAACAAAATAGATTTAATTAAAACACACACATTGGATAATACAAATATTGACATACTATTATATTATATAATGTAAAAATTATCAGAAATAAATTGTAATAAAAAAAAATTGCTCTTATATAAAGCGTACCTCACTTTAATAGACATACAAAAAATGAATAATTTCTCATTTAGTAAATAGATTATTAGTAGGTTATCAAAATGTATAACATGAACCATTTATAATTTACATATTATAAGAACCAGGGACTGGAATCAAGCCAAATAAGTGGTTCTAAGACCATAAAACCCCTAAAATGTTGGGAACCCTGAAAAAAGTTTAAATATCTACAAATAAATGGAACCAAAAGCCACATTTTTAAATGTAAAAAATAAAATATTGATTATTAATTTTGTATTAATAATTGCAAGGTACAAGTAGTTATTTAATAAACAAAAACTAAAGCTTAGTGATTAATTTCTTGTGAAATCTTATAAATTATATGACTACAGTAGTCCTGCAAATGCAGACTTGACGAGACTCCACTATGTATTTATATTTTATTTTGATAGTAACATCTATAATATAAATTATTATTTCATGTGTGAAAAATTATAAATTAAAGAAGAATACATTTTAAAAGAAAAACTATTGGAACCTTTAAATTGGTATCATAACTAGAACCCTAACCTTAGCCCTTAAGAGGACGCTACACAGACATTTTTTGCCTCCATCTTACAAGTACATAATATACCAAATTGTCCAAATTGTATGCTTAGCAGATCAAGTTAAGCTCCATTAGTTAACAATTATTAGTTTAAGATGTACAAACAATTTACTATTTTAAAATACTCATAACTCGCTTTAAAATCAAAATATAATAAAAATCCTATGAAATCCCTAGATTATAATCTTACCTTTAAATTTTATAAGAGATCAGTTCACTCTAATTTTTAAACTAATAGAACTTAAAATGATTAGCATACAATGTGCAATGTTACGCACTTGTAAGACGAAGACAACAAAAAACCTTAAAATGTCTGGTTAAAGTTAACCTACCGAATTCTGCTGGTAATAAAATCTGTTATCAGTCAGTTAGCATTAATGAACACTCTACCGGACATTGTAAGAACGGCCCTAAATATAACTATTAAGTATTGGTTATATTCAATAACTGTATATTCATGTTAAGATTTAAATATTAGCAATAACAATTAGTTAGATTAAAATATAATACATATATCCCATTCTCAGTTAAAATTTAACATACTTGATTGTGTTCAATATTCTTTGGGAGAAAGAATGCAATATTTTTGGTTATCTGACGTGTTAATTCGTATAGGTGTTTACCACCTCCATTACTCGGCATTATATCATCAATGTTAAAAGTTGTTTTTTGTGAATATTTAGGGCCACCCCATGGCGGGGCTAAAAATACAACATCTGCTTTTAAAGTAGGAGCTAATGCATAGTAATCTCCAATAATAAATTCTATGCGATCTGATACACCATAAACCTTGGCATTATTTCGTGCAAGTTCTATTTTAATCGGGTCGATGTCTATTGCAATAACTGAAAAATAGTCTCATATAAAATTTTGAAATCGAAAAATGATTAACTATAAACAGATGAATACATTTTAAAAACAAGTCTACCTACCCTTTTTACTAGTTAATGCAAATTGAATGGAATTGCTTCCAGCACCACAAAATCCATCAATTATCAGATCACATGTACACCGCTCAGCAATCATGCGACTTATTACTTCTGGTGTCGCTGAGTACCAACTTTCTAAAAAATAATAATATTATAACATGCAACTAAAAAATATTTCTTTCTATAATATATGTGAAAATTAAATTTTTATTTTTACTATAATTGTCAAGTCAATAGCTGTTAACGATATTGAATACCCATAGACCTATAAGCTAAGTTTGTAGGTCTATGGGAATATTATTTAAACCTGTTTTATCATCACATTTTCATCTTTTTGTAACTCTTCTTCACTCAGTACAATAACATCGAGACAAAAATATATTTTAAGTAATTATACAGGTAATAATATTGTAATTTTATGCTTACCACTGTCTAATTTAATTCCTTGGTCATATTTTTTAAACAACCTATATCTAGAACGCCAATATTTTAACAATGAAGTGTCTTTCTGTATTTCAGCAGGTAATATTTTAAAAAGTTTTGGATCTAATCTTTGACGCTTAGTAACATTTTTCAATTCTCTTATTCGTCTACGTTTATTTTTAAGAATTCCATCACTACCCATGATTAAGATTTAAGGAAAAACAATTCAAAACACATAAATTAAATCACAGAATATAATATTAAATTTATTCTGTGGACTGTAATTAAACTTTGGTCAACTATACAGAATACTAGAGTCTATATTATAGAATAGATTATAGAATCATGGGGTAATTTATTTAACTTTGTTAAAAGAACTATAAAAACAATTCTGTAGTCCGTACTCCGTACAGTTATTTGTGAATGGTGATACCATAGAACAATAGTGATACAGGAATTATTTCTTGTTATAATTTCATTATTTATATTATCACGGAGTACGGACTATTATTTTTTTTTTAAGATATAATATTTTTGTTAATGGATTGGAGAGGTGATTTTCTGTCTTTGTCTAACAAACGGAATTTAGAAGTGTTCAAGTGTACGACGTACGTGTTTTCGTTCCATTATAATATTGATAATATGTTATCTATGATTCCAACGTACCGATCGATCTAGTGAAGCGATAAGAACTCTAAAAACATATTTGAATCACAGATTTCTATATATTACTAGATAGCGAACTCCGGTCATGAATTGAAGCTTCAAGGTCGGTTGGCAATAGTATGGTATTTTATATGATAAATAAGATGATATTATGATTTATTTTATATCGTATTTTATTATTTTTAAACATTAAGTTTACAAAAAAAAAAAAATATTTTATATAAGTCATTTTACATTTACTATTTTATTTGACCGTTAAAAAAAATATTATTCCTAATACATTTTGTATAATAAATGAAATGTTTTGCCAACCGAGAAAATGGCGGCCGTTCACAGCTGAGCTTCACTTGTAACAATGTGCATTGTATAAGAGTTCCTTATCTAGTGTAGTATAGAAGTCTGTGATTTGAATTTGTCGTCAAGTCTTCTTCAGATAGACTCTCCCATGGCTAAATATATTTATCAAGATAAAAGATATATCTTTAATCGTGATATTTAGCCATGAACTTTCCCAAATTGATTAAATCGCCTAAATACTAAACAAATTCGTACTAAAATAGGAAATGGAATTTTTCAATTTTTGGAGTGATCAATATTAAAAATCAGGAAAAGTCGATCTCAAGGAGACTTGCCGACAAAGTCAAATCTGTTTTTAGAATTAATAAACGAGACCTTATACTATATTACCATATATTACTATGAGAATATTAACATAGAACAATATATTTTAAAATATAATAATCATGATAATAATAATATTAAACTGTGATAGTAATGACACAGTATCATGAACATTACTCTAATGTTCATGCACTAATGTTCATGCACAGGATAGACGATTTACTCTGTGGTAATTATATGGTATTTTCAATTTTGGCGACTGGTACAGAAGACAGAACACAAGACGTATAGACTATAGAGTATAGAAGTCTGTGGGCTTTGGCACAGATTACAGAACTGCAGAAGTGGTGACACTGTCAACGAATAACGAATTAACGACCATCATTGTTATTTTTTTTATAATTATTATTTATTGTTCTCATTCCTCAAAACAAAAACACAACATATCACTATATCAGTCCTCATACATTACTGCATTAGTTATTGTATCGATATCCATAATCGACAATTTAACATGAAGCCCGTACTAGCTGCTGATGAAATGTTCCCAGAAGGGACCAGTGCAATAATGGACTTGGACGATGAGGTAATTTCAATAAATAATAAATAAATGTTATATAAGTCTATGTTATATAATATATGTACAGCGTGATTCACCGAGCATGCTCACTCCCTTTTTTCTTCAATAATGCAGTTATTCAAAATTTGATATTTAGAATTTTTAAATATGTTATAATACCATATTTTAAAATTGTTGAGAATGTTTGTAAACCTTAAGGAGTATCCTGTAGAGATACTTCTGTTTTTGGCTAAAATGCATTTTACCAACCACCTCACCATTTACAATTTTTTATTTTTTTTATAACGACTTCGTTTTTTATGCTTAAAACGATAGTGTACATTTTTTCCAAAGATTGCGATTTTACAGTTATGTGCTTGCGGCGCAACGCTACTTGACTGCCACACACAGACACAGCCCCTATAACAAATTTTTATTTTTTTTTTTATTATATAGTAACCATTAGCCTGTCATCTACTTGAAGATAATTGCTTTTTAACAACATTGTTTAATTCTGAGGCCTACCCAAGATGGTTTTACACAACAAATCGAGGGATATTTTTGATTTTTTTGTCTGAGTGAGATCACTTTTTTCACAACATTCTGCTGATGAAAAATGTAGCATAATGAGTATTAATGGGATATAATAATATAAACTGAAAACTTCGATTAGCTATAACTTTGAAACTAAATTTCAAATTCTTATTTCACCAACTTTTTTTCACCCATTTCCAACAACTTTTTAAAAAACAAAAAAAATTTGTTTTAGGCGCTGCTCGTGGCAGTCAAGTAGCTTTGTGCCCAAGCACATAAATGTAAAACCGCAAACTTTGGACGGCTATAACTTCTAAAATAATAGTTTCCGGTAAAAAAATGTACACCAACGTTTTAAGCATAAAAATTGAGTCGTTTTAAAAAAAAAAAACTGAAAATCGTGAGAGGGTTGGTAAAGTACATTGGTTCCCTGTTTTTCAAATGAGAACCTCTCTTATTTCTGCTGTTTTAATTATTTAGCAAAATGTTTTCTGAAAATTATGACATCAAAATCATAATTGGAACTTTCTGAGTTACTCAACTTTGTGTAATAAGGTCCTTATAATGGGTTTGGAAGATATGGGGGATATGGTGATTTGAAAATGTTGTAATTAAAATAGGTATTTATAATTTTTAAAAATGGTATTATTATAAAAAAGTTTTATTAGGATACTAGATTCAATATTATATTACATCTGTTTCATATTTTTGTAAATCATTTTTAAAGACTATTATCATCAATAAAAACATTTCAATAATTGAGAAGTTACTCGTTTGCATTTTGAATTAGATAAATAAAAATTTTCAAAAAAATTATGCACTAAATAATTTAGAGTGAAGGGTTTTGTTTGAAAAATAGAAGTTTGTATCACTAAAGGACACTTTGTAAGTATAGTAGTACAAATCCAATTTGTTGTATGAATAAATTCATTATTAAATGAAAAAATGGAGGTGAGCATGCTTAAACGTGTACATCATTAAATTAATAAATGTATTGTTCTTAGACTGGAAGCAATGTTATATTTGAAATGAGTGACAAAAGTCTACAAGCTGATTTTTATAATGGTATGTTAAATGTATTATATGAACACATTATAATTTAAGATTTGTCTTATTTTTGTTATTTTAATGTTAAATTTTTAATTAATTTCTTAAATTATTGTCAGTAGTCACACGGGAAAAATGTAATCTTCATTTTGTCTTATCATTGAGAGCATGATATAAAAATGAGAGCAAATTTGTGTCTAGCATGTTATATTATAGTGTTTAGTATTCTAATGCCCGTATGTATAGTCAAGTACATATGTGTCACATAAGACAAGTTAAACTATGCCTTATGTGACACAAAAATTGACTATGCATATGGACATTAGTGACAATGCAGTATGGAGTATTGCGATGCTCTTGGAAATAACTGTGAAAACACTGCTCATCACTCATCACCTATTAAGAAATCCTGATATGCCCATCTGTCTAACGCATAATTTTCAACAGTTAATAATACAATTATTAATCTTATAAAAATATTTAAATATATAATGATACATTTTGTCCACATCAGTGACGTAGTCCTAAAAAAGTTTACTGGTACACGCCTTTATCATTGTAAAAAATAACGTGGGGAGGCTATGCCTAACCTGTATACCACAATTTTTGTTAAGGTTACACCCATAAATATAAAATTAGGATATGTGTACCCTCCACTACACCACTAGTCCACATCCTAAGACTATCCCACTATCCATATTACATAATATAGTATTATTGAAGCTCATATTTTATCATACAGAGTTTAGATGTAGGAACTGTTTCAAAAATGCCAATTTAAAAATATTGAATTTGAATTAGTATTAGGAAGTAACCAATTTTCAAACTTTCAACAACATTTGTTAATATACTAAATTTGAAAGGTATACATTATGTTTAGAAACCAGAAGGTGTTGGCTACTTTCTTGATTTTTTTTTTTAAATATTATTAAGTTTTTTTAGGTATAAGTTGCACATCTATACTAACACACCCACCCACCTACCGAAATTTTCCCTGTAAACACAGGCAATTGCCTCAAAAAGTTACTATTCAGCACGCCTCTGAGTTACATTACTCATTAGGTTAAGTAAATAATACATACTTCTAAAAACGTTTGGTCGTTAAAACGTCTATAAAGTAGGAGTGTGGTTTTTTTCCTTAAGTATTGATTGTATAAGATGGGTATCATTGCATTGGGTTATCATCTTATATAATTAATATATATATAAAAAAAAACAATTTGCTGGAGTAAAAATACTCCAATAAAAGAAGAGTGTTAAAATGTATTAGTTATGTATTAGGTTAGGTAAAAACCAGTCTCTCGGCTTAGAAAAACTGAATGACTTATTACATTTTATTACCCTATACTCCAATACCCACACCTATCCTATTGTTTTGTTTATTAATAGACTGCTTGTGTTTTACAGATTTTAATGATCTTAACGATGATGATGATTTTTAACATACAAATGTTACCTCAAGAAAAAAAATATCTACAAACTACTTGATTCATAATAACAAATAATGGCAATATGGTGGTGAAAGTTTTTTTTAAATATTTTCGCATTATGTCAAGTATTTGTTATATATTTTAGTATTAAAAATATTAAGATAATATTATTATACTATAGCTATATTTACTTTTTTTTTCACAAATATCTTAATATTATAAATTGTAATATAATAGTGTTCTAAAGTACCATTATTTTAATTTTACATTTTTATATCCATTATTATTATTAGTAAAATGTACAAACAATTTACAACTTTAAAATGTTAATTTATACAACTCACTTTCAAATTAAAATATAATATAAAAAACCTGAGATTCACTAGATAATATTCTTACTTATAAATTTTATAATAAATCAATTCACTGTAATATTAAACAACAGTTTAATAGATTATTCAAAATACAGTAGAATCCGCTTAATTGGGACACATCGGGCGGTGACCTATTTGTCCCCATTATCCCGACTGTCCCGATTAACCGAAGAATTTTACATACAATACATTCATTCGGGACTGTCATTTATGTCCGCATTAAGCAGGTGTCCCCTTTAAGCTGATTCTACTGTATACAATTTGCTAAGTAAAGCGTATGTAAGACAGAGACAACACATATGGGTGAAAGTGTGTAATGTCCTCTTAAATCCTAATAAAAAATAAAAAAATAAAAGTAATTAACATAATAGGTATTATGTATGGACCAGAAAACACTAAAGTATATTTTCGTGTTCCTTTAACTATACTAAAAAGATTTTAAATGAATAGTAATTTTAACAATTAAATTCTAAATATAATAATATAAAATTTTTGAAAATAATGTTGTAGAATCAACAGTTGTGTAGCCAGGGGAGGGGGTTTAAACTTGAATAGGTTCAAACCCTGGCTCTTGGCCTAAAAAAAAAAAGAGAGGGCGTTATTGTCCTATCCATGTCTTTATGATCTATAATTAGAATAATAGATAAGGAAGAATACATTAAAAGTTTGGCAGAAAAGTATAGTGAAGATCTTCAATGTAGTTCTTCGGTAATGTTAGAAGTTGAGACAAAAGTTTGTTGGAACAGAAAAACCAAAAAATGCATTGGAAGCTTTTATAACATGTAACCCTCTAATTTCTCCATCGACTTATAAACTCCTGCAAATACCATCTACACTTTCCGTAACTACAGCAAGCAGTGAAAGATCATTTTCTACCTTAAAAAGACTTAAAAGACTAAGACACACCTCAGAAACACTACTGGAGAAAATCAACTAAATAGTTAAGCATTATTAAATATTCATCATGAAATAGTTTTAACTACAGATGAAGTTCTTGATGACTTTGCTAAAGTCTCAAGAAAAGTAAGATTCCTACAACTTATATCTAACTTAGAATGTAAATTCAAATATTATATAAATATTTTTAACTAATACTAATATTACAATTTAAAAAAGTTTTTTTTTATTTTATACTCTTACCTGTGCATCTATAAATAAGTCAATTAGTGTGTATTGTACTATTGTGTACAATAATTTTAAATAATAATGTCCGCAAACATGGGTCATTATTAGTCTAATCAAAAATGTATTATTCAATTAGCGTACAACTCAGTGGCGCATTTACAGTTACCATACCGGACAATATATTTTAGTGATGTGCAAAAAGATAACCCCCCTTTCTCCCATTGGAGAATTCTTGCTACGCCACTGACCATCAATTATAATTCTATAATATTTATCATCTCAAGGTTTAATGTTTCTTATTACCCAATTGTCATCAAACTAATTTCAGTTTCTACTTTGTAAAAATAAATAATTGAGCTTGGATATATGAACAATTTAAAACTTAAATATTATATACAATACACATTTGCATCGTTTTGATAATTAATGAAACATTTGCAGAAATCAGGTGGGTGGTGTTGAGGGGGCTTATTCCCCCCTCCAATTTTAGTTTTATAGGATCGAAGCTTTCCCGCTCACATTGATGTTAATAATGTTAGCCCCCCTCTGGAATTTTAATGGATTTCGCTTATGAATTGAAAACAACTTATTGTGTAAAAATAAATGTTGTCATAAACTTAACATTATACTATTTCATAATTATCAATAGCATTCCATGACCTAAATAATATCATAGGACAATAATATTAAACAATGGCTGGACACATTTGTCAACCTGAATAAATGTAGTCATTAAATGATAGACTGAGGCCTGGTTTTTCAGTCATATTTAACTGCTAGTTAGAGACATTTAACTATCAGTTAAATTTAACAGAGAGTTGACTGAAACTTTTCAGTTTATCAGTTAATGGTTAAACCAAGGTGGATTGATCAATCCACCTTGGGTTAAACATAACTTTGGGATAAAGTGTTGGTTAAGTTATCTATTACTTTTTCTACTAGTTAAACGTTTAACTGAAGGATTAAAACATAGAGTTTATATTATAAAATATAATAAACAAATTAGCTACCCCATCATTATATGATTGTATTGTACTACTTAGGTTCAAAATATATACATTTTATATGTACCTGACCTACATTTTTGTTAATTTTTTTTAAAACTAAATAAAAAAGTATAATATAATGAATATTCAGAATATTAACAATTATAATATTATACGTTTATTACTCACTTTCCCTATTTTTATTAATACATATTACAGGGTTGCTACTTATTATTTTTTTTTTTAATTAAGTGGGAATAGTGAGTATTAGTTTCATTTAAGTGTTTTTTAATCAAAAATGTCATTTTTAATATTTTCACTTGTTATTTATGTTTATTACTTACAAGTTATAAAATAATATTAATAAAAACCATTATTTTAATATTAACAGTGGTATACTGCTATGTTGCTATGTGCACATTTCATAGAGGTATTAAGTTGATAGGTCTATCGTCTATGGCAAATTTGAATTACTCCAATTAAAATTAAAGCATTTTAATTTTTTTTTTTTTTTAGTGTTATTATTGGTAGGTGTTGCTAGTAGGGTGATTTTTTAAGCATGCTCACCCAATGGCTAATTATTATGCTTTAATTATATATATATTCAAATTTTGATTTTTGATATTTTTAAATACACAGACTAAGACCTTATTTAATGTTATAAAATAGAGTTTGTAGGGAAATCAAAGACATAAGCCAGAAAAAGTGAGCACACTCAAAAATATTGATAAATAGTAAGAGAGTAGCGACCCTTAAATATTATTTATATATTATTTACATTTAGTCAATTTCACAGTAGAAGTGGCAGCCGGCGGGTATAAAATAAAAACAGACTCTTGAATATCTGGCACTCTTTTTATTTTGTCAACCCTTATACTGGATAGAGGTGTATTAGTATTACTTTGTAAGCTCAGTTAGAACATTACATTTTTGTGATTCTTCAATATTTTAAAATTGTCTGTACATTTTCCTAGGGCTGAAAGATATTAAGGAACAAATCTAGTTTAGGGGCCAAGCGATTTTTTCAATTTTTTTTATGGAAACTTATGTATCTCATCGAGTTAAGAACGATGGTGCAATCAGAATTTGTCGCTCTCATTTAGTTCCGAAGTTATGGCCTTCCAATGTTTTCGATTTTACGTTTATACGCATGCGCGCAACACTACTATAATGACGCGCGGAGGACCATTTTTGTTATTTACCTACCCTTTCAGCAGGCGCGTATAGACTTACCTAACTTTTATCTACGTATCCCGATTAATACATGGGTTTTTCTACGTATATTTTATAAACACTTAATAATTTTCATCTTATCTCCGGAAACTTACCGTTCAAAAGTTATGGCAATTCAAAGTCATTACGCGTAAATCATTAACACCACCTTAAGTAGGTTACAGGAAAAATTATGTCGTAGTATATGAGCAGTCATTACGCGTGTGTGGGCACTCGTCGCTACGCTCCTCGGCGACGTCGCTCCGCTCCGCAAATCGAAAATATCCCCCGACTTGCTATGTAACACCACCTCAAGTATGTCACAGGGTACATAATACATAACTACATAAGTTTCAAAAAAAGAAGGTATACCGAATACGTATGTACCAAAAAATAACAAAAATGGTTCTCCGCGCGTCATTATAGTAGTGTTGTGCGCATGCGTATAAACGTAAAATCGAAAACTTTGGTAGGCCATAACTTCGGAACTAAACGAGAGCGACAAATTCTGATTGCACCATCGTTCTTAACTCGATGAGATACATAAGTTTCCATAAAAAAAATTGAAAAAATCGCTTGGCCCCTAAACTAGATTTATGCCGATATTAATACAAAAATCAAAATAATGATTTCTTTAATGACCATCTCAAAGAATGTTTTGATACAGTTTTACTCAAAATAAATGTTTAAAAGCATTGTGAGAAGTAAACTAATGTTTATTTGGTTTCAATGAGCATGAAGCGATTTAATACAATTAATTAAAATTATATTTCTTGTAAAAATGTCCATTAAAATTAAACAAGTAAATTAAATTAAATTGTCTTACAATGCCTGTTGATAAATGCTGTAATAATATAGAAATATTTTTATGCAATTAACATAGCTGCATAACTTATACTGTATAATTTTATCTTATTATATAATTATTTAAACGAAAGCATATTTTTAAGTTAAAATTAATATACTAATTGAATTTACATACATTTTTTGGCAGTTATTGTAATGATAATAATTTAAAAAAAAAAACTATTTGATGCCTTGAAATACTTGAATTTTTAAAAAAAAAAATGAAAACTTGATCAATGCCTGTAGGCATTTATTTCTATCCTTACAGTAAAAATATCATTGGCTTATATAATATTAACAGTTTTTAATTGTGTTTGATAATAAGTGTTATCAGTCGCATTTAAACTTAATATAAAAAAATTAATAAATAAAATTAATCCCAATAGGGTTCATCAATTGTATAATTGTCAACATCATAGTTGTATTTGATATTCTCATTTCTAGCTTGTTGAGCTTGCACATTGTATGGTTGCATTTCTTCAGCTTGAGCTGTCCTTGGCTTATGAGGGCATGTCTGTAAATGATTAGCCATTTCTTGTTTTTCTAAATAATAGTAATGTCCATAAGGGCATTGAACTTTATCCGGAAAATTCTTTCTGCACTTTAAAATATGATATGGCAACCTGTGACGTCGAAGTTTGTGGTTTGGATCTAATGGACATTGCACTATGTCCAAATAGTAGATACCAAAATCGACAATCTCACATGTGGATGGATCATCATTTCTTGAGTCTTGTGACGAAGACATTTCTTATATAGTTGCCTTTTGGTAAAATAATAAGTCAATTATTAGGTATGAAAGAACAATAGTATAAAATCGTTTTAACCAAATAAACATTTGAGTAAGATAATTAACGACAATAACATGTGCATAATATGTCCAGACTCTGTTCGGAATAAGAATAGGCTTCGGCAGTCGAGTTGTACTCATGTGGCTTTGTTCTGTGGCAACTATTGACGCGCCACCGTAGTGGGGATGGCGTCTGAGTAGCCGCCAAAGCCTGTTCTTATTTCAAGCCTGTTCTTATACACAGTATAGATAAAAATCAACATAAAATTTAAGTAGTTAATTAACAACTGAGTAGTTTTCAGATTTAAAAATAATTTAGGCCTAATAGGAATTGAATAATATATTAGGTTCAAATTTAAAAACATAATAAAGAAGTTATTTAAAACAATTTACTATCAAATATTATAATAAACATAGAGCATGCGTTCTAGAGTAGTAGAGTACTGACACTTTGCATCCACCTGCTTGAATTCTTCGATTATAAGGGCCAGTTGTACCGTTTATGATTATGGTTATTCAGAGTTTAATAGGTCGAATTTGCCCGTTTGAATATCTGTTATCAGCTGATTAAGCTTAATCATAGTTTAATCATAGACGGTACAACTGGCCCTAATTTATAAAAGAAACGACATAGCAATAAAATAATGAACAAAAAGAATTATTTATTTTATAAAAAGTTGTTAATAATTTTGAATCTTGAAATTCAGCAATAAGTACCACCAGCGAAATAATGAAATAAAAATAAATATTGAGGAAATTAAACAATGGTTCTCATTATATAGGTAGTTAAAATTTTTAATTACTTATGTCAAGAAATGTAACACAATATCACGTTAACTTATTATATTAATCTGCCAACACAATTATGTATAAGTAAAAGTACCGACCTTAATTAACATAAAATATTAAGTATCATATTATTACTTTTTACAATGTTGCAATCAAAATGTGGATCCGATTATCCGAACTCCGTGCGATGGCGGATAAATAATGTAGATTTCAATATACTATTAGTAATCCATTACAGACATTAGCAATAGTTAAAAAAAAGAGACAATGAACAATACAGCTGAAAAAAATAGTTAGCTATATTTAGTGGTAAAACTACAAACTACATACACAGATTTCTATAAAATAGAAATAGTGTAGAAGACTGTCAAGGAGCAACAATTACACGAGCATGGGAGCATGACAAAATAGAAATCATCATGTCGGCATGTCATTATGGTGTCCGGTGCGCGCGCATCACGGCGGCCTCTGGCATTGTTATCATGTTATCATGGAACCACAGAATAGATGAAATGATATGAAATAGATGGAACCGCCAACAATTTACCGCGGTAAATATAATATTTAAAATTATCAAAAACTCGAAAATACAAAAAAAAATATACAGACCATATCTACATATTTTAAATCCCCCGGGCTGGTACAAAATAACCCACCTGGTATAATATTATTATTGTCATTATTATAATTGTCCCCGGAAATGCTTTAGATATACAAAATCAGTTTCATATATCAAAGAATTGAAAACGTTTTGGCGTCTTTTAAGCATAATACTTATTGTAATTTTTTCCTCAGTTTAATTAACACTATAGTCATATAAAAAAAATATATATAAAAAGGTGCTCTGCTGTACAGTAAGTAAGAGTGGGTCACTGGATAATGGATGGTGTTAAATTTGAGTTCAATTGACCTATAATAGGTACCCATAAATCATAATACATTACAAATTAATCATATCACAATATCCATTAGGTACTTATAACGCGTTATACATCAACAACAAACCCTGATCCTATCATAGATATATAGAAGTGTACTTTAGAAGTTTCAAGTATCCACGAATAATATTATACAATCACAACAAAATAACTAAACTAGTTATTCTAGGTTTTTTATTATGTAATTTTGTCCAAAGTTGAACTTAAAATGACTATAAAAATAAAATTTGTTTATGTATTTTTTAGATTTTTTGATAACAGAATTAACTACTTACGTGGAATCTTGTTTTAAATTTTCAGTCCTTAGATATAAAATTTGAAAATTTTATAAATTTTTAACTAAAAAATAATTATTCAATTTTAAATTTGATAAATTTTGTCAAAATTCGATCTTTAAATGCTTATAAAAAAAATTGTGCCTATGTATTTTTAATATTTTTTAACTGCTATTGTAAAAATATATTAGGAGCCTTACATTTTTACATTTTTTGGCCCAACAGATATAACTTTATTGATATTTATAGAAAAAAAACTAAAAAAAAAAGAAAAATGTAATGCCCGTAAACAGCTCAAAAAGAGTCAAAACATTTTCAAAATTGTATGGTGCATAGGAAATGCTAATATAAAAATTCAGTGAAATTTTCATGTACCTACAGTTATTCGTTTTTGAATTACAACAAAATAAGAAAATCACTATACATGAGAATTCGAGTGAATATCCAATGTTGTAAAAATTTGAATATCAAACGTTCATAAAAATTTAATTTGACTTTCTTATGGACATTTTTTTTTTGATAAAGGTAGATAATCTTATAAGGAATCTCGTTCTACATTTTAAATAAACAATATTATGATTTTATTATCACTTTTTATGCCTCAGAATTTTTTTCATACGAATATTTGGTAGTCTACCCTCGTTATGATGTGTTTAAATTAAAATTAAGTAGTAACGGTAAAGAATCGTAATACAAGACGTATTGAAAAAATAGTTATTATGACAAAAGTTTGCATTAAATATCATAGTATAAGGGTAAGGTGCACCGAATAAGATACTAAAAAGAACATACACATTTATTCTCGTATAATATAAATTATAATATCACGAGGTTCATAATTTTATATTTATATAATACACTATCCATTTACATATTATTTACATTTTTCTATTTCTACTTTCTTTTCTATATATACATCATACATAGCACATAATGATCGAAAACACCATAGCTAAATATATGTGCTAACTATGTGAATCCCGAATCTGAGACATCATTTGTTCGAAGAACATAAAGTGAAATGAGAGTCCGAAATCATTGAATTTTGTGGCCTTGCAGGTAAATACATCACACTATCACACTATCACACTATCTAAATAGGTAGTTAAATAAGTTTAGAATTGTTTTACATCATTGTTTTACACGCATTCATTCATTTTTATTTTATTCACTATTTATTTTATTGACAATATCTTATACACAGTAAGAAATTTAGTTATAAAAAACGATTATGTGTTAACACATCCTATTATTTTAGTTAGAATTTAGGAAGAATTCAGAAACCTGATTTTTTTTATTCAGATTAGGGCAACAGTACCAGTAAATGAACACTTAAGGTGTTTTCAACATTAGAAGGCTTATATATACTTATAATTTAGTGTTAGGGCCTTACGTCCTTACTTGCTATATGAAATTTCTACTAAAGAATGTCTGTAAAATAAAAATTTTAATTATGTAAAGTAAATTTAACTTAAGCATGAATTTTAATTAATTATTTGTTTATAAAAACCAGATTTCCTAGTAAATGAACACATTTTTTTAGTGAATTAACCATCATGTACCTGTTAAATGTTAATGAACACTTAATTTATTTTTCATTTAGCTATTTCATTGAGCTTTTTATAATAGTATTTTTTTTAATTTAATTTTATTGTGATTTTAATATAATAATAATAAAAGTTAAAACTTTAAAATCAATCAAATCATTTTAAACAAACTGAACACAACTCATTTAAAGTTAATAAAATAGTGATTAGTTAGATGGGCAAGTATAATTTTACATATATTTTAACGATTTTTATTTAAATTAAAAATAGGGTTGATCTCTGGCTTATGGGTCTGGAGAAAAAAACTTATAATATGTAGTAATGTGTAAAACATTAACATAAATTAAATAGGTACCTACTTTTAAATAACCTAATGTTTATAATTTCAATGTCCCTAAATCAAATTCATCTTAAAAAAAAATTAAAACAAATAAAACAATAACTTTTAAAAGTAGAAAACATAATAGATAATATTATACATAGGAAATAGGTACTTATTTGCTACTTAAAACAGTTTTTCATTTTTTTTGTCCACAATACTTTACCTGATTTTGGACACGATTTTAAACCGGGTTCATCACAGTTAATTACCTTAATATCTAAATTACACTCCTCTTCTAAATAAGATAGAACTCCACTAAACCATTGTCTAATTGAATGAGTTTTTTTTCTCACCATATCATCTTTAGCCTGTGTCTCAGAGTTTTCATGTTTCGATTACCAACAAATGAATACATTATTTAACTTGAATTACATTTTTTTCTTGTTATAAAATAATATATTTAATCATATTATAATAAATTGTTTCATGTTAATTCCAGAATTTGAATCATGGAAACTCAATGAGAAACAAGCAACATTCTTAAAGTTTGTCGCAGATAGAGCCATGGCCAGATTAAATGATTCAAAGTCAAAACAATTTTATTATTGTCATCGATCATATAGTTATCGAAAGAAAGGGTCCGATATAAGAGAAATCAAATCGATAGGGATGAGTAAAATTGGTGGAGTTTGTTCATCCATGCTCGAGGTGACAATTCTTAAATATGATAGAACAGAAAAAGTTCAGGTTAATTATTGGAAGACACATTGCGGACATCAACAGGAAATCGGATTAGATCAAGAATCAAAAATAAAGATTGCAGGTATTATAATTGATCTTAAAATATGACTTCTAGGATGTTAGCGTTCTGTAGTTAATGCTGTATTAGTTTGCATTGTGTTTGTGTACTTAACACATCTATGTGTATGGTAATATGTATATATATGAATTAATATGAGTTAGTTAGTAAATGTAGTTTAATATAGCTACCTCAAGAGTAATATTGATTAACTGATAGAAAAACACTAACTAAAAGAGGGAATTATTATTAGAATATAATATATTTTATCTGTACACACAAAACATATTATTATGACAATGCAAGTTCAACGATTGTGTTGACTGATAAATGACTTTAACAACAATTTTTTTATTATATTAATGGACTGTATATTTAATATTATTTTGGCGAGTGCGTAGCCGACAACTCGACAACAACAACTGAATTACACACACTACACATATCTAGTATAATCACAACATAATTTCTAATGACATAAAGTATAGATACAGGTTTATCGTTTATCGATAACAATATTAGGTATGTCGTTTCCGCCGTAACAGATTGCTACTCCTCGAACAAAAAGATTTACACAATGTCACACGGGATTTTAATATTAATTATGTGACAAAACGAGAGTTGGATCCCGAGATAATTGATCCCTCAAAAAAAACACGAGTTGGGTTCACGGTGTTATTCGATAGTAGGTACTCGAATTGGGTCCGCGGTATTATTTGATAATACTCGATTAAATATTTTAATTAAATCAAACAAATTATCATTGAAGATCAATTTAAATTTCGCTTACACAAAATGTCGCAGAATGACGTACAACGTTGGAAGTGTTATCTTAATACGTGTAAGTGTTTTTTTTACATTATCGGATAATAATCGTATGATTGAGAAATGTAAATGTGACCATACTCACGAAAAATGTGATAGCAAGGTTCTGGATAGGCAAAAACTTAGTAACTCGGTTAAAAGAAAAGCGCAAGAAGATATTTCTACTCAACCTTCAAAGCTCATTAGATCCGAGTTGAAAAACAGGGATATACCTTCGATAAACACTAATGATTTGAAATTAATAAGAAATAACATCCATCATGCTCGTAAAGTACTATATCCAAAATTACCTAAAAGCATGTAAGAAACACATAATTGTTTAAACACAATGAACATAACTACCAAAAAAGGTGAACAATTTTTATTCTGTAATAATTTGGTAGATAATATCATAGGTTTTTCAACTGAGACGAATTTGAAAGCTTTGTGTGATGTTACTAAAGTATACATGGACGGGACGTTTAAAAGCTGTGCGAAATATTTCTTACAGCTTTTTACTATTCACGGATTTCGAAATGGATTTTATGTATCATTGGTTTTCTTGGTATTACCTAACAAATCATTAGAAACGTACACTAAAGCTTTCCAGTATATCGTGAGTTATTGCACGTCTCTTCAACTGACTTTTCAACCTACCGAAATTTTTGTCGATTTTGAGGTAGCAATTCATACGTCTGTCAAGTGCGTTTGGCCAAATGCTATTATTAGGGGTTGTAGATTTCATTTAGCACAAAGTTGGTGGCAAAATTTAACAGCTTGGGCTATCAAAGGAGTATAAAAGTTCCAATAATGATATAAGTGACTATCTTAAGTGCGTTTTTAGTTTAACATTTTTAAAACCAGAGGAGGTGTTTGATTGTTTTATTGATGACTTAATGACTATCAAACCAGTAAATACAAGTGTCGATAAATTTTATGATTATGTTCTAAAAACATACATAGAGCAAGATGCATTATTTCCACCTAATATTTGGGCCAAGTTTGCGGCAACCACAAATCGCACCACAAATAGTTGTGAAAGTTATCATGCAAAATTAAATGCTAGTATCAGTGCAGCTCACCCTAACATTTTTGTTTTAATAGAAATATTACTTGGTATCCAGGGTGAAACTTACGTATCACTTCGGAGCTCAGCTACACAACCAATCAAAAAAACTGCAGAAAAAGAAAAATTTTTAAGAGAAAAGATGCTTTCTTTTACTATTGGAGAATTGAATCGGTTAAATTTTGTAAAAGAAGTGTCATTTAAATTTATTCCCTAGCTTATGTTTATTATAATAAATATAATATTTTTATTTTTAAAATTAATCTAATGAATAATAATATATGATGCATCAGTGTAAGTTGTGGGTCGATGAAATGAAATCATTAACAGAGTCTCCAATTTTATGTTGGAGTCGAGGAGCAAGGGATGTTGAAGAAAGAAGATTTTTCTCTGATAATAATGACAGACTTCCAAGGTGAGCAGTTAAAAAAATATGGTATGGAAAAAATTTGTATTGATGCCACTCATGGTACAAATGCATATGATATACAATTGTTCACAATTATGACAGTTGACGAGTTTGGATCAGGTTGTCCAGTTGCTTTCTGCTTCACTAATTGATCGGACGAGGTTATTTTCAGGCTGTTTTTTGAAAAAATTAAAGCGAAAGTGGGAATTATCAACGCAAAAGTTTTAATGTCAGATGATGCTCCAGCATTTTATATTGATACATTTTTAAAAATTTTTTTTTTGTGTCTGTGTACACGATAAGTGGTCGAAATGATGCTTCGATTTTCAACTTTAATATCTTGTTCAGTTGGAAAGTGAATATCGTTGGTGCATTGGGGAGGCCAAAATTTAATATTCCCAGTAATTTTCAAAAGCGCCAAGAAAAACAAAAGAAAAATTAAGGAAAAACGGGAATTTTTACGCAAAATCGATTTTTAACAAAATCGAATTTGGTTTTTGGTGTAACTTTAAAACAAATGACCGTATCTACATGCAATTTTCACTGGTTGCTTATATTTGCATTTTCTATACACGATAACATTTAAACGATAACTGTTTAGGGACATTTCATTTTCCATTTTTTTTTAGTTTTTTTTCTAAAAATATTAATAAAATTTTATTTGATGGTTAAAAAAGCTTGAAAATTTAATAGAAGGCTCCTAAAATATTGTTTCAAAGGCAGATGAAAAATATTAAAAATCTTTAGTCACAGTTTTTTTTTATAAGTTTTTAAAGTTCAAAAATTGACAAAATATGGAAAAATCACGAAAATTAGCAAATTATTTTTAGTTAAGAATTCATAAAGATTTTTCTTTTCAAATCTAAGATTTTAAAATTGAATACAAGATTCCTTATAAGATTATTTACCTTTATCAAAAAAAAAAAATGTCTATAAGAAAGTCAAATTAAATTTTTATGAGCGTTTGATATTCAAATTTTTACAAAATTGGATGATATTCACTCGATTTCTCATGTAGCGATTTCCTTATTTTGTTGTAATTCAAAAACGAATAACTGTAGATACATGAAAATTTCACTGAATGTTTATATTTGTATTTCCTATACACCATACAATTTTGAAAATATTTTGACTCTTTTTGAGCTATTTACGGACATTTACAGTTTTAAATTTTTTTAGTTTTTTATTCTATAAATATCAATAAAGTTTTATCTGTTGGGCCAAAAAGTGTAAAAATGTAATACAAGGCTCCTGATATATTGTTACAATATCAGTTGAAAAATATTTAAAATACATAGACACAATTTTGACAAAATTTATTAAATTTAAAATTGAATAATTATTTTGTAGTTAAAAATTTATAAAATGTTCAAATTTTATATCTAGGGACTGAAAATTTAAATCTGTATTGTAAAATTGAATCTTGTATACGGTCTAAAGATTTTATGGACATAATGGAAAGAAATAGTGGTGTTGATCAGATATTAGATTCTCATTATAAAAACAAAATAACTGAAATTAGAAATAAATTAAAGAAAATTTTAACTTTACTTTTATTCTGTGCATTACATAAATTGCCTATTCGTGGAAATAATGACAATACTGCTGTATTTAATAATCTACCAAAATTCAGGATTAACGCTGGTGATTTAGTTTTGAAAAGCCATTTAGAAAAATCTTCTAAAAACGCCTTATATATATCTTACCGTGTAAAAAATGAACTAATAGAATGTGCATCATATACATTAAGGTAAGTTATCACCAATGAAGTTAGACAAACTTTTTGTTTTTCATTTATAGCTTATGAAACAGCCGATATTAGTGGTGTTGAGCAACTATCAATATGTGTAAGGTACTTGAAGGATAAATTGGTTCATGAAGAATTTTTAGGATTTTTTCCTCTACTTGAATTTGATGCGAAATTTATTACTAAAACAATTTTAGAGGTAAGTAGGAACATTGATTTTGATATGAATAAATGTGTTTGTCAAGGTTATGATGGATGTGCAACAATGGCAGGGGCGCAGGGCATATATCAGGAGTACAAAAAAGAATAAATTATGTGTACCCAATGGCTCATTTTTTTCATTGTGCATATATGTCATCGTTTAAATTTGGTTATTAATGATTTAAACTCTGTGACAGAAGTTAGAAACTGTATTGGAGAAATCAAAGAAACGATCACATTTTTTAGAGATAGTGCTGTTCTCAAAAATATTATTGGAGGTAGTGTGTTAACTAAGTTATGTGAAACACGATTTGTGGAAAAACATAAAAGTGTCAGACAGTTTTATAAACGATTTGTAACAATTGTAGAAGGCTTAGAAGAAATATCGAAATCAAACCATTTAAATTGTAAGACAAAACAGCGTAGCTACGAACTTTTAGCTGCAATAACTACTCCCACTATTGTAGTTATACTATCAATAATTTCAAAGTATTCTGCAAAATTTGAAATTAACTATGTTGCAAAAAGATCGTGATGACTGTGAGACTCAATTTGGTGCAATATTTGAAAAAGCAATAGACATTACATCCAAAATAGATCTGGAGTTGACTCCACCACGACGAAACGCACGACAGACACATCGTGAAAATGTTTTTTTTTTTTTGTAAGGAGAAGTTTTGATATATAAACACATACATTATTAAAGGGTGCTAATTTTAAAATTTTGGGTGCTAATACCCCCTAAGCCCCCCCTATTTGCGCCTATGCTGATCGATATTCTTGATTATGAAACATTTTACCCAGCTGTATGTATGACTATACAAATTGCCATTACTTTACCTGCAACTTCATGTTCAGTAGAAAGATCTTTCAGGTAATATTTTCTATATTATATTTCTCATTTTTTATTTGGTATATTATTCTTATAAAATAAATTCAAAATTGTCATTATATTTTAGCACATTACGTCGTTTAAAGACATGGCTGGGAAATAGAATGGTAAGTGAAAGGTTAAGTAGCTTAGGTCTGATTAATATTCATCGACAAAGGTACGAAAATAAGGAATTTTTTGTACAGCAATTAGAAGGTATTATTGAAAAGTTTGGATTGAGTTCTAGGCTGTTAGCATTGTTTTTCAATGATTAATAATGTATTAATATATAATGTAAACAAGAATATACATTTTGATTAGAATTAATAAATAAAATGATTTATGTTTTAAATATATTTTGTTATACCCATCATTAATGATAAAGAATATATATTATTTAATTAGTGTTAGGTGGGTGTGGGGGGCTTCGCCCCCCCACATCTTATATTGAGACTAAAAATATTTTGCACCCAGTGAGCTACATTTCTGCGGGGGCCCATGGCCACTTTTTCTTGTGGAGTTAAATCCCAACACCAACAATAAAACACTAATGGAACGTAGAGGCCTCTTGTCAAACCACGTATTGCTGGAAAAATGTTTGGGGCAATATGTGAATGTTACCACACTATAGAGTTTCCGGGAACAAATCTAGTAAAGCACCTCCTCGAAATTTCGATTTTTTTTTTTTGAAACCTATGTAATTCTACGAGTTTAGAACGATGGTGGAAAGATAAATTTTCGGAATTGATTAGTTTTGAAGTTACCTATAGACTAGGTTCACGATTTTCGGTGTTTTACGCATGCTCGCAACTCTCTATTTTGACGCTCTTATTACGAATTTTTAAATTATTTTTTTGTTAAATTTATTTAATTAAATTAAAATGATAAATCACTAAAAATAAAACAAATATTATGGTTACAAATTATTTTATAATATTGGTAGATTAAGAATATATTTTTATTAAATCACTATTTTAATGCTCTTATAATGTGGGCAGTGATTACACAGTAATGATAATGATAATGCTCCGCTCCTCAAATCGAAAATATCCCCCCACTTGCTATGCAACACCACCTTAAGTAGGTTACAACTTGCAGGGTAAGTTATGTCGTAGTATATGGGCAGTGATTACACAGTTAGCGGCACTCGGCGCCATTATCATCATCATTATCATTATCATTAATCATTATTATCATTATCATTACTGTGTAATCATAGAAAAATCACTGCCCACCTTAGATCATATACTATATAGTATATGATCTAAGCTGCCCCCACATTATAAGAGCGTTAACATAATGATTTAATAAAAATATATTCTTAATCTAACAATATTATAAAATAATTTGTAACCATAATATTTTTTTTTATTTTTAGCGATTAATCATTTTTTTTAATTTAATTAAATACATTTAACAAAAAAATTATTTAAAAACTCGTTATTAGAGCGTTAAAATAGAGCGTTGCGAGCATGCGTATAACAGCGAAAATCGTGAACTTCGCCAGTCTATATCTTCAAAACTTATCATTCCCGAAAATTTATTTTTGCACCATCGTTCTAAACTCGTCGAATTACATAGGTTTCAAAAAAAAAAATCGAAATTTCGAGAAGTTGCTAAACTAGATTTATACTTCAATAGCTTTATGTTTTATAGCTGTACGAATTGTTTGCAGTTCTTTTTTTGTTCATCATTGTCTTCATCGTGTTGGTGGTCTTTAGACTTTAATATTACTGCCAACTAAAACCGGTTTTTCATGGTTGGTGATAATAGTTTCACTACATGATTTTTGAGTACATCGCATAAACAATATCACCGGAACTTTTATTAGTTCTAAAATTACGAAAGTTATAGTTGTCATAATGAATGGAATTATTTCCACGGTTATTTGTAAAAAGTTTAAACATAATATTGATTTTATTTAAAATGTGAACTGCGATGGTTCAAAGACTGAAAGGCGAAAGCCGACTGAAAACTCACTACACATTTGTACACTGTATACATAGGCGCAATTTCAATAAAAATACTGAAGGTGTTTGCTCTGCATTTTCTGCGGCCATTTAAATTAGATTATAACTATGAGACACTATTATGACTTTTTTGAGCAAAAATGTTTTATGACAATTTAACATTGAAAAGTTATATTGTATTAGGTACATTTTATAAAAATTAATACAATAGTCAATTTTAATTTATTAAAAATTGAAAACAACTTTTTTATATATTATTCAAAAAATATGACAAATAAATATTAGTATACAAGGTGTAACAAACTGACTTCATGAAAAAAAAATGACGCTACTTAAACGTATGACAAAAATTGTTAAAATTATATGATAAGTAAATAATTTAAGATGTCAGCAAATTCCCCAAAAAAATATTTTGAAAAAAGTTATTATAATAACTTACTTACGTATACGTTCCAAATTCATTTAATTAAAAAAATATTGATATTTCAAAAATTCTAAAAAACAAACTACTTGACTTAGTTAAATGTTTTTACTAACTAAATTTTTCTTATAATCAGTTTCATAAATTGGCTATTTTGAATATATCCAAACAAATTTAAATCAAATTTAAATTTTTTTATTTTCAAAAATTATTCCAAAAGTCAGTTATATCTGTTACACCCAGTATAGGATATTATATACTATATAATACCATATACCTACGGCATACACAATCACACAGGCAGTTGGAAACTTGGAACTCATAAGTGAAGACCAACCAGTAATTAGGTTTTTGTCCGATTAGATGTGGGCACGGTAGGGTTGACGGTTTTTTGGTATACCGGTTATTTGCTCAATTTGCTGATCAGTTTTCAGTCTTATCAGTTATGCCGGTTATCCTATGGTTATTGGTTAGGTATACATTAATTATGCCTACCATGCAATAATATAAAATATAAATTAAAATGGATTCTATTTTTGTTATGTTATTGTTTACCAATGAAAATGCGTTCATCGAATCATAATTGTTGTAAGAGTGACTTTGATAACGGATATATTAATATTTATTAATAACGTCTTGTCTTATTACAAAAAGAAATACCCTTATTATTTTCATCACCTTAATAATATGATTTAATATTTATATTTTATATTTCCTCATATTTGATCCGCCTAATTTGATCAAGTCAATCCGTAACAACTAACATAAGTACATAACATGTTATATAAACGTAATTTTAAAATTAATGTTAATACTTGTTACTTATAAATAGGTATAACATCTTATTTGTTCCTATGATATGACTACATTATATCTAGGTCTGTTATGACTCAAAAAGTAATCTTTAATTAAGTACCTACTACCTATATAATAGTAGTGTATAGCACCAAAACTGACTTATGCTCATATTTACTCTGCAGGGTATTTCCAAAAATGCAAGCTTATTTAACTACCCTGCTGGTAATTGGTATGTCAGTCGGTCAGTGTTTCAGAAGGTTTAAAATTTTATATTTTACCACCTTGTTCCCAATTTACTATTTTAAATTACTATAGTAGATATACCTAATTTATTAACGAATCGATATCGATATAGATAAGTTATTTGAAATATAATTCAATACCACTATAATATGATGCCTAAAAGTAACGAATATACCTAATCGGTATTTTAAAAATACAGAAACTGTGTTTAATCATTTCAAGAAAATTCAAGACATTTTTAGCAACCTATAAGTTAAAGGTTGTTCATAAATACTTCTTAAAATTAATTTGTATTAAATGTATTTATTTATACACTTTCAAATTTTTTATTAAGCTATTCCCGATTAGTTTCAGAGAAAGCTTAAAACAAAATTAAAAATTAAGTGAGCTAAACATTTTTTATAAAAAAAAGGTTTTCATTGGTCTATCGAATGTTTACGCATTTTTAAATACGATTAAAGTGATCATATTTTACAAGTTTGCTACGACAGAATAGTAGAATACAGATGTAGTTTTCTGCTGCAGTGCTACGTTCTTATGTATTTATTTTACACGATAAGTTGATTGTTTTTTTTTTCAAGTTTGCTACACATGCAATGTTAATTAATTTTGAAACAGTTCTTTGTAGAACTGCTAATTTATAAACACTTACTTACATATTTTGTCGTTTAGTATAGTTAAGTATAATTAGTTAAAAATAGTTATTTTCAGGACTACACTTAATTTTAAAACTATCTCTTTATCATAATTACCTACACAAAACAAGTAGGTATATTATTATTTATAATATATTTGTATGTATATTGTATATAATATATTCAATTCAATTAAATAACATACCTTCGTAGTTTTTTTTGTATCATACAATATTATACTTTGTATTACAATAGCTGGACAGACACGTCATGTAGTCTATAAATATTTAATGACGGCAATGTTGCATTGGTAGTTGGTACTAAATCAGTGTTTTTGGACTACAATTTGACCTCCGACTTGTTAGCTTTCATTGTCTATGGACCATGAGTCATGACCAAACTTCAAACATATCCAAATCTGTTAGGTGCCTCTAGGTATTTAATGAAATGAAATACATAAATTCAAATAAGTATCTATATATGTAGGCACTCGGGCAGTCGAGCAACGGTACTCGGTGGCTACTCTTGGAGTTAAACATTTGATGTATAAAATATACACGATACCTATAGGCGCATATAGTAAACCCCCCAAAATTTCAATAGCCCTCCAAAAGTTTCCTAATTTTTGTTAAGCTTATTCAATAGTATTAATGTATTATAATAAGGCTTCAGCCCCCACATCCCAAATCTCAAACGCTATTTACGCATTTGATGATACCTACCTAATACCTATATATGTCGTTAAGTCTTAACAGCTTACGCCTTACATATTTTTACATAGGTAGTAGATACTTAGAACCTACCACTTATTATAGTTTTACGTGTGAGCCGTGAGTGCTGAAACGCCTGAAACATACATTTTATAATCGTGTTGTTAGAACTTAGTTAAGAGGATGTCAGTGCACGCGAAACATAGTAAATTCTGGTTCAGAAAAATCAACCATCTCTTGTTAGCTTTAGTATTAGACATTTAGGCCTATAATCAAACTAAGACTTCGAAAAAAATAGAAAATATCAATAAATAGCTCAAAAAGAGTCAAACTATTTTGACCATGCTATTATAGAAAATTATAATATAATCTATATATAAATATTCAGTGAAAATTTCAAGTAGGTACCTATCTACGGTTATTTATTTATGAATTGCAACAAAATACCAAAAAAATGATGTTGAAAAATAGTTATTTATGAGTACCTAAGTATATACTAAATATGCAATATCGTAAAAATTGAAACTTCAAACAACCATAAATAATTTATGTGATTTTCTGGTAAACTTAATTTTTTATTATAATTAGGTAGCAAAACTTATGAGAAATCATGCATTACATTTTCAAATCTTAGATACGAAAATAAATACATTCATCGTTCCACTCAGAATCTAAAATGTTTATTCATTAATTACAACAAAATAATTTGAACATTTCCTATCTTAAAAGTTCATACGCTCATATAAATATTTTGGATTTACGATTATCTTTTTTAGATTCTGAGTGAAACGATGAATGTATTGATTTTACAATGATGTGTGTTTCTTTTTTTAATTTAGTTTTTTTAATTTTTAATTTTTGTGTCTATGTACACGATAAGTAGTCGAAATAATGCTTCGATTTTCAACTTCACTATCTTGTTCGATGGAAAAGTGAATATTGTTGGTGCATTCGGGAGGTCAAATTTTAAAATTCCCAATAGTTTTGAAAAGCACCGATAACAACATAAAAATTAAGGAAAAACGGGAATTTTTACTCAAAATTGGTTTTGATTATCGATTTCTATAAATATCAATAAAATATTTGTTGGGTAAAGAATCGTGAAAATTGAATGCAAGGCTCCTGATATATTGTTACAATAGCAGTTGAAAAATATTAAGAACACATAGGCACAATTTTTTTTTATAAGCATTTAAGTTCCAATTTTGACATAATTTATCAATTTTAAAATTTAATAATTATTTTGTAGTTAAAAATTTATAAAATGTTCAACTATTTCAACTTTCATAGCTAAGGATTGAAAATTTAAAACAAGGTTCCACGTAAATAGGTAAATATAATATAAATTAGTTTATTCACAATAATATTATCAAATATAC
This sequence comes from Macrosiphum euphorbiae, assembly GCA_949089665.1. Classification (NCBI taxonomy): domain Eukaryota; kingdom Metazoa; phylum Arthropoda; class Insecta; order Hemiptera; family Aphididae; genus Macrosiphum; species Macrosiphum euphorbiae. The sequence continues at coordinate 62,643,190 of CARXXK010000001.1, read as the reverse complement.
TTAATATCATAGGCTGACTGACCGTTTTCGCTTAGAATCGTTTTTCTTAATCAATGATAATATTATATTATCATTGAATTATTCATATTTAACACAATCCATTACAGTGACCCATTTGTAATCTACTGTACAGCAGAGCAACATCCACTTACCCGCTTTTTTTTAATTACACTTATAACAATTAACAACTAAGAGGAACATTGTATTGAATTTTCAAGTTTCTTGGCCTAGTGAAAAATTATTTTTCTAAATACAATAATTTAAAAAAAAATTAATAATTTCTCTTGCCTATAATATAATTAGCTAATAAAGAGCCGAAATATTTTGAAAATGTTTTCAGGATGTGTATAATGTTGGTGTTACAAAAATTAGACAACAATTTAGAGTATCTTCATTTTTGATTACCTGTTACTGGCTGTTGCCTGTTAGAACAAAAACAAAATATGATTTTGTCAAAACCTGATTTATAAAATAATTCCAGTATAACAATATTACATATTATACATAAACTATTAAAGAATAGCCAGCATTATTATAATAAAGCTGAGTTGTTATTGGAAATAGTAATTAGTACTATTTTTTTTTTTTTTTTTAATAGTTCGCAGTACGTATCATGTTATGTTGTACTAATGTACATACTTATCTGTACATAAAATAATTATTATTGGTATTTGTAATTATTGATAAGTATTATTTTATTATACAATGACTTATAATGCATTAATACCATTATTACTAGACTAATAGACTATATCAGTACATTATTATTCATGATACACTGGTTTTCAAAATTGTATAACCTTTACTAAATAGGTACCTACTATTCTACTAATGTACTAAAAATTATAATAATTATTGATTAATGATAACACATTAATACCTACATAATAATAATTATTATTATTTTAACTTCTGTGTCTAAACACTCTAAACTATAATTATAATAAACTATACCACTAAATCTAACCTAATACAAGTAGTGTCAAGTACAGTTAACTCTCGATTATCCGTGATGCAGGGTAGCAGAGCAATCACGGTCCACGGATAATCGAATCCTGTGGTTAGACCAAAATTGAAACAAAAATGCTATTATTATATTATGAAGTACCTAATATTAAACAGTATTTAAAGAAAATTAGATTAGTAGGTAGTAGGTACCCGTTGTATTTTTATTTTACACATAGAAGTTGTGTAAATGTTAATTTTCATATTATTATACCTGTAAAAATGCAGTACATAAATACAATTTTTAATACTTTTCATAGATTCGAGGAAGATCACGGATAATCGAATTTAGTATTCTAAATAATATTAACTGTAAATTAATTAAAAATATATTCCTTAAATCTTATAATAGCTTATTACGTCAAGCCCGGATTAAGATAACTTTGGCCCGGGGTCAAATAATAATAATATATCCATTATCCACATATTATAGGAAACTTACTATACCTGCCAGTGGCCCACTATTGTTTGATATCTGTCGTGGCCCGTATTCGTGGCCCCCCCCGCCACCCTACCGGTTTTCACAGTTTCCCACCACTGCACCCAGACGACTCACTCCATCACGATTCACAATTCACGAAGTACCTAGGTACCACAGAATAATTCTGTTATTACTAGGCACTAGCCAGTAGCCATGACAAAATACATATATTATATGACGTCATGTCATAATGGTACGAACTACGAGCTACGAAGTACGAACGAATGTCGACGACTTGATTGACCGCTCTCGAACTCGACGCCTCGACGGTACTCATGCTTTTCGAATATTTCGATATCCTCTTTATATCCAACATTGTTTGCCATTTAAATTGTTCATTCGTTTTCATCTTACACTTTTTATTGACGTTCTTTTAAACTTTGACCATTGGTCATACACTTATACCGCCGAATTTGTTAATGCTATCGCACGTCGTCTTAAAAATTTGACAGTCATTTTCCATTTTATACAAATGGAGCTATGGAATATAGGAAAACAAATCCACGGAAAAAGTCAAATAAAAATTATAAATATATATAAAAAAAAATTAAGTATTAAATAAATTATTATTTTTAATTTGAACATAGTTGGTCATAAAATGGGAAAGAGAAAAAAGCAAAGGGAAAAATCATATTAATGGTAGGTCAGTAAACAGTATTTTTATAATATAACTTAATATACATGTCGTTCATACTGCAACATGTACATTGTACATTTAAAAAAGAATCGCGCCGTGTATATATATACATTTATACATTATAGATATCTAGGTGTAAGACATAAATCAAGTGATTTCAAGATAATAATATGTAGGTAAGTTTATTCGAAAAATACCATATTTTTATTTAATTTATGAAATTTGTTGGTATTTTACTGAAGGAAATTCCTCGTCTTTGGTTAAGATATAGAACTGTTTTATAAACTTCTTTCAGTCTCACACATCTATCTCCAGAGTAAATACATTAACTTACTATGTATCATATTTTACATTTTTACATACAATGGAAATCATTAATTCCAATAAAAATAACCCCAAATTATGTTTTGAGGGTTACATGTAAGTTCTAAGACATATCGGGAAAAGTTATATTACATGGCGTTGTAATCAACCAATTTTGTATAAGAATTCCCAGTTTTCTTTAATTTTTTTTGTTTTCTCTGCGCTTTTGAAAATTACTGAAGTTGGGTAATTATAGTAGGGTAAGAAGGTAATTATAATACATGGTAGTGCCACTTCACTATCGAAATCATGATTGTTATTTTTTATCGCCATCACTACCAAATGCTTTTAACCAGCATAAGGTGAAACCAATGAAATACAAGTAATTTTTTGCGGCAAATTTAAATTATATTTTTTTCATATTATTTTACACGGCCTTAGACTATAAACTAATCTGATTGGTTCCACTCTCGGCCACCATTTTATTTCAATAGTTCAACAATCATGATTTCTATAGTGAAGTGGCACTACCATGTATTATAATTACCTTGATTGTGGGGTTTTATGATTGTAGGTAGTAGGGTTTGTAATGGTAGGGTTTTTACACATGTGTGTTGTGTTTGGCAGAATTTTTGATTGGGCACCCGTAGGTATCTGCCATGCCCGGGTGGTGGATGGTGGCACTTGTTCTCCGGACACCGTGACTTGTCCGAAGAAAAATGCCACCCGTGGCCAAGTAATCGGTCGGCCACTCCGTCCCCCGAGGAGGGTTCATGCGTAGCAGCTATAGGATACTGCAAAATGATTTGTCAATTTGTAAGTATTTACACAATTTGAATTCATGGTACTGATGTAATAAATTTGGCGATTTTTCCAATAATTTTTAAGTTCTATACAAATTTGTAAGAAAAGTAATGTTCATTGAAACAAAATTTAAGGTAAACTTTCTTAAGAAGCCCAAGACTTAAGAAACAAAGATAACAAAAAAATTAGTGGACACCGTACACTATCACAGATTATATAACATGTGGTAATATATAGAAAAGATACTATAGACAACACACTCAGGGGCAGACTGGGGCAACTATTCAGCCCTGGAAATCTATATTTTGACCAGCCCTTACCATTTCGTCATCACTAAATGTAAGACTTAAATATGGTACCAAAGTTTTAACAAATGAGGGTTGCATCTTCTATTTATCTTCAATTTTCTCAGGAGGCAACTATTAAGATTCTCAATGTGTTTAGTATTTTATCTTAATTCTTAATTACATGTACTTATACGGAATACGCCGTGTATAGCCCCGACCTAAAAAAAAATTAAGCCCTGGATCCGCCACTGCCCCCCCCCCCCCTAGAAGACGAATAAAATCCGCTACTGGTACACAGTGTGAGTATTTACACTTTATAATATTATTAATGTCAATATGTATGTTTCATTTTAATGTTAATTGTAATTATATGAATTACATATTTACATAGCTATATATAGCCTAAAATCTAAATTATTAAATAAAATTAAAATAATCAAAAATATAGGCGGGTTGGTACTCATATTGTAATAATGTAATGATTATAGTATGAAACTATTATGAACTGTACATTTATAAAAATGAAAGTATTTTAGCCTAAAGGCTAAAAGTATTCCAACTTTCTTGGCAAATAAGTAAAAAAAATGTATAGGTACATACTTAATATTTAATAATAATTCACATTACTTACTAGTTACTACTGTATAAAGTAAACATCCAATATGACAATATTCCATAAAGTATTTAAATTATTGGTACTCGTGTAGTATGCAAGTATGCTGCCTACCGTAAAAAGCTCCTACCTATTAAAGAAGTTTAAGGGTGCGGGGTGATTACTATTTTTACATACTGATTAATAACAATTTATTTAACTAAAATATACTTAATTGATAATCATTGTTAAATATTTTATTTACTATTATTATGCTGTGTTTATGTTATCCCAGAAAACTTAAAATATATTGAAAATGTCGTGTTGTGTAAGTGGCTCAACTAGGGCTAAGTTATAACCTCCTCCCCTGATATTACATGAAACTCGTGGTGGCGTTGCCCCCACACCCTCATACTCACTTAAAAATATAAAAAAAATCATATAAAATAAAACAAATATTTACACACAATTGTACAAACATTTTACAATTTTAAAATATACTCATAGTTCGCTTTAAAATTAAAATATTATAAAAAGCCCACAAGTTTGTCTAGATAATAATCTTACCTTTAGATTTCATAAGAGGTCAATTCACACTAATTTTTAAACGAACGGAACTACACGTGTTCTGCTTTGAGTAGAATTTGCTATGAATATAGCAATATATATTAATATAGCTCCATAGCTATTTTAAAATTATTAGATTTTCAGTTTTCTTTGAAAAATTCCAATACAGAAACGATACAAAATTAATGAAACGACTTTTATGGTATTTTAATATAAGTATTTAAATTTTGTTAAAATACTTTTAAAAAGTATTCAAAATACTTAAAAAATACATTAAAAAAATTGTATTTAGAATACCATATAAATACTTGTATTCGAATACTTTACAAGACTGCTCAAGCCACAGTTACTTTCCATTTTTCAGTAATAAAATAAAATAAAAATATAACTCAAAGAAGAGTAGGTATGTCATATTTTTCTGTAGGTAGCATTTTACAGTAGGTAGCACCATAGAATACCGCACGAGTACCAAATTATTCATTAAATTGTAAAACCATAAAATGATATTACGTAGTATTATGAAATTAAAAATATATCAATAACAATAATGTTAATAATAATAATAATAAATAAATATTTATTATTAGATATTATGTAGTAAATAGTAATGTAGATTAATACTATCATTTTATAATGTGAATATTATATAGGTATGTATTATAGACGTAGTATATAGTGTTTACAAATCTACACATTAGATTAATATTAAAAAAAAAAATAACTAATCATAAAAGTTGTTTTCAAATTAATTATTTGTATTTACGATTAGTATAGTATAAACTATAAATTATTATTATATTACATAATAATATTATATCATTGATTACTGAATGTTTTATACTCTGTTTTACCATATCCTATAGCTGTGTATAAGTCATAATATTGTAACTATGTATTTTTGATATTTTTTAATAGGTAGTTTTAAAACTTATGAGACGGAATCAGTTCTATCTTCATTCAAAATTGTTATGATTTATAATCTATTTGAATGATTTATCGTTTCATTTAAATTTAACGCATATAAAGGTATGCATTACAGTGACTATATAACTCAATGACGATGAATATTCGACACGTATACTGTGGTAAAACAGCAGACTAGCAGAGTGGTTATCTACTTTCCTCCTATTTTTATGTATTTGAAAACACTTTTTCTTGTAGAAAAATTTTATATTTTTTAACTTCGAGGGTGGTTTTTGATAGCAAATGGATCTAGTTTATACTGTGGAAAGTCAAAATATGCTATTTTTCAATACCTACTTTTTAAAATGTTTACTTATAATTGTGTAAAAAAAATTGTGTATGATTATTATAATAATCGTTTGATACCTAACCAAAGTTGGATAAATTACATAGGAATATAAAAATATAATTTAATCAAATATCCTTAGAAATATAAGCTGAAATATAGCCTATAGGTCACCACTCGGAATCATTTTATATCATGTATACAAATTTATATTTAAATTCAAATTTAACACATCCATATTACACGGTCTCAACGACGAGATACACTCAAGTAGTTACTAAACTGCACCTACAGATTACAACTGTACAGCAGAGCTCATATTATACTTGATTGTCTAAAATTTGTCTTGATTCTTGATGGATTTTTTTTTTATTATCTTAGACTTAACCTCAATCCTCGTTATGGGTGTTTTTACAAAAATCTATTAACATCTCAAAAATAAAAATGCAATTATTTTTAACAGACATTAGAAGTTTAAATTTTTGACGGAATTGGATATTTAAATGAAAAATAACGAGCTGAGTTTTTTATTGTAGTTCAAAAAAATATTATTTGTAGGAATTTGAAACCTTTCGTCCTTTCGTTGCTTCATGTATTAATATTTGTTGGGTATTTCTTTTATCACTTTATTATACCGTTTATACCTACCACGAACGCACGAACTTATTCATATCGCTACGGTATGTCGGTAATACTCGGTATGACAGTATTGATTTATATGTTAATGGTTAATAAGTAATACTTAACAGCCTTAGATATATTACTTAATATTAAATCATATTATAATAATTTATTATTATGTAATATATTTTATTAATTTGCAATTGGTTTTTCGCAAAAAATATAGTTCAACTTACCGTATTAATTATATTGTATAATATGTAAAAAAAATTACTCATATAGCCAGGTACCTAACCTAAGTACCTGACCTAATACCTATACCAATATAAACCTATATAAATATTTAATACAATATCCTTAAAAATATAATCTGCCGGAATCTAGTATAATATGTATAAATATAGTATATATTATATAATATATCTAGTCTATATATCCGATCAGAATTGTTTTTCGTATGCAATGATTGCAATGCTTCATTGAATTCAAATTTAACACATCTATAGATTACAGTGTCCTATTCAATTAAGAGATACACTCGATATTCGATATCTATACAACTATACTCCAGCTAGAGCGACATCCTCGGCTTTAGCATAGTTGAAGTGAGGCGCAATAAGATATGTATATATTCTAATCGAGATTTACACTATATATGCAATATAATTATTAGTTAGTATTTTAAAAGAAACCCAGTTTGGCCACTTGGGTTATTATACTTATTATTGAATGGGATTGAGGATCCAATAAAAATCATGTGTAGATTATACATTGAATTGCGTTCATACACTCAATTTATCTCTTTTGGTCTACTATTCTATACGATTGTACAAAGATCAAAGGCTATCAAAGATTTTTGTCAACTTTATCTAATGAACGTTATATAAAACTCATACAATTACGTAATATTCTATACTTACTACATCTACTGCAGTCTCTGCAGCTATATAGGTACACGTTTAATTAAATGAAAAACTTTTGTATCACCTATCAAGTATATCGATGATGTAATTAATGATAGAGTAATTATTCCACGTTTAAAGGTATACCTACCAACCATATTATAGTGTATATATATATATATATATCTTTATTTATAACAATGAAATATAATACAACTGCAATAATATTACTATATAATAATATGTTATATTATGCGTACAACTATTTTCTTAGTTTAAAAACTAAAATATATAATTATTATTGTATTATTTAATATTCAAGACTCAAGTAGACAGTACGGTAAATTAGTACCAAGTTTTCACTTAGGTAGGTACATGATATTGCATATTGAAGTTAGGTGTTAGCTGCCGAAACTATATATAAACCGTCCATGTATTAAATTGGTACTTGAGGGTAAGATGAAAAAAATTTAACTAAAACATGAAATATGTGTATCTACATCATTTACATTTTAGAAGGAGTGTGCCAAGAGCTGCTAAAAAGCGTTAATGATTTAAGTTTTTAGTAATAATCTAAATCCTTTTCGTTTAGTATTGTATCAATTAGATAGACATTAAGGGGCACTATAATATTGCAGTAGACAGTAGCCAGCAAGGCAGTAAGTATACTGTATACAATAGGTATGCATAGTTACCAATATTCAGATTTATAGTATATAATGATATCATTGAAATATTGAATAATGAATATAATAAATTATATACAATTCATTAGTTATTAGTTATTACTTATTACTTTATACGGTCTTATTTAAATCAATTACTATACGTCTATATACACAGTTCCTTGTCATCAGTCTTAAGGGCGAACAAATTAATATTTTGAACTTATAATATATATTATATTGACATAAATCATTAGATTAAAAGAAAATCAATAATAAAAATAAAATAATAAATCAAAATATTTAAACCATGTTTTTATAATAAAGATTGTATGCACAGTTTTATTTTCCCTACCTATACATTTTACTCAAATATTTGTAGATGGTTCTTAAATATATTAATCATGCAAAAATAATGTTACAAAGATAAAAAATATTATAAAAATTTGAATTTATAAAAATATTAGGTAGGTCCATTTCTTCTTTATTTAATATATTATTTAACAATTACAAAGACGTTATAAACCCGCTTTTTGAGGGATTTGTATACTTCAGCAAATTTAATAAAGTGTTGATAAAATTAAAAATTTTAAATCTTATAAATACTTACATTTTTTTAATTTTTATACTAATTTAATGTATCTTAGAGGTGATTATCCCATATAGTGGTTTATTACTAATAGTAGTTAGGTACTATATATATTATATATTTATATACTTCTATATCGTTATTCGTTAGTTGTTCAGCTACTGCACAATAGTCAATAACGAGATTATCTACAGATAAACAGTTTCAAGAGGAAAAGACCGATGATTCCTATATAATAAGTATAGGCTATAATTATTAAAAAACTAAATTTCACAAAAAAAATAGAACTTTTTCTGTGCAATGTTGTTTTTGTTTTTTTTTGTTTCAAAATAAGATATCACAATATTGCACAACGCACAGACAAAATATAAATAAATTTGTTTCCTAACTGTAACTTTAGCCCAAGTGGTTCTTTCACACGCAAAACACTTAAAAAAAAATTAATCATGGAAGGTCTCACGACTCACACCCGCATTTGTTTCTACGTCTTACAAGTACCCAACAGTCGCAACATAGGAAATTTACTTTAAGCAGTTCACATTTAGCTTCGTTAGTCTAAATGTTAGTGTCAATTGACATATATTGGGCAATCTCACAGTATGCAAATATACCATGATATCGGGGATAGATCCCCAATATTAATCGTTTAAAGACAGTGACTAAAAGTACGTGATTATTGTTTAAAATAAACTACAACTCAGTTCACAGTTCATTTAAATTATTGCGATTTTAATGACTGTCTAAATCTCGCCAGTGAACATTGAATATAATACAATATTATATAATAAATATTAAAATTGACTGTAATATATTTGGACGCGCCTCACAAGTGACATAAGTAATAAACTTGAAATAACTATATAGGTACAACAATTCAACAAATTCTTAATAATTTATTACTACAGAATATATAGATGTACCTATAAATATATATATTATATTTTCAAGCTCGGGATTAAATACATTTTCACAAATAGTTGATTGAGTTATAAAATATATAAATAATGTAATAATATGTAAATATAACTCAATAGACAAATATTGCAGATACCTATATCTTATTTATTCGTTGATCATATTATTATCAATTATTATTATTTATTAACAGTAAACATAAAAAAGTAAAATTAGCAACATTATAAAGTATTACCTACTTTATTAGGTGGATGTCAAGTGAACTGTTGTTTTCTTTCTCTGTCCTACGTACAACATAATATAAAAAAAGGATTTTCACAGAATATTTTATATTTTTATTTATGGTTTTGAGTTAACTTAGATAAAATCACCCCTTACAAAAATTATAGAGAATTATGTTTTTGAGGGTATGACATACATTTGTTTAAATATCGTCTCAAAACAATTTAAACATCATTTAAATTTAGGATTAATTTTTATTATTTTGGATGTCAAATATTAATAAAATATAAACCGATGTGTCAAACTCTCAAATAAATTATCCTCTATAATTTTTGTAGTAGGTGATTTACTCTAAGATTACAAAAAAAAGAGATTTTAGGTGAAAGCGTTTTATCTATATATTGTGCGTTGGTCTGAGAAAAAACAAATATTGTGCTTATATCCTCTTAATTGTTTACTAATACCTATATTATGTTTTACGTAATACCTAGGAAATGTTCATCCTACTTATTTATTATATCAATGAAATGAACTATAAGAACATTAAAAAATATATGTAAATAGTGTATTGTATATTGTATAGTGTATACACATAACACGTACCTACAGACTAATGTTTAATGTTTATCATTATTCATGATAAAATAATGACTTTAAATTGCAATCGTGGTAGACGGTGTCAAAATAGTACAACAAAGCTGCAAATTGGTGTCTATAGGAGTCTGGGTAGTCTTGGGTGGTCACAATAACAGGAATTAGGAAAGTAACTATCTATTTAAATACAGTGGCGCCGAAGTTTTTAAAATGGGTTGTAGGACACTTTGTACGGTCACCCACAAAAAATGAAAACCGCGGACAGTTTGTACTATTTAAAAAAAATGTTTAATTTGTTATTACAAAACACAGGTAGTTAACATATATAAAAAAATAATAATAATAATAATAATAATAATATTTATGGTAATAAATTCGTGGTGCGTATTTTTAAAACATTCACTATCACATAAATCATAATATATATATTTAAAAATTAAACGTATGGCAAATTATTTCGAGCAATTGTAAATTAGTTATTATTTTACTTTCATGCTGTACACAGGCATCACGAATTTTCTATTGTGTATTTTGATTTTTATTTCGTGGGTTTTTCTTCAAATGACTAGAGCATTCATCTAATTGCAAAGACCGCAAAACAGTCTAGAAACTTGGATTAACCGATCCAACCAATTTATTGAACGAACTGTTCCATCCTTCACTAAAATTATTCGTTCTGTGTGAGTTCTTAATTGTTTGGTGTCTGTCAGTTTGCTAGTTTGATTTTTGTTCATTTTATATAGTGAATAAGTTAATATTTTAATACTTTTAATGCTGTGGCCTGTGACACCAAACACATGTCTCATACTAATCGCGATCATGATTCGCAATCTAAAGTTTTGAGCAATTAAATTTTATCTCATCTTTTAAGGTACATTTCCCGGTTTATTTATACCGTACAAAACGTCCGCGATCGAATTTTACCAATTTATTATCACCGTACAAAGTGTCCGCGATCGATTTTTACCAAATTATTTTCACCGTACAAAGTGTCCGCGATATGCAACTCAAACAATAGATAGTACAAACTGTCCGTTTACCTTTAAAATGTGGTCGGGCAATTTTAAAACTTCCCGGCCTCAATATCTTAATTATTTAATATAGAGGTACCCTAATATAAATTTATTCATAATCACGGTTTAAATTTACTCATGCTTATAATAAAGTTATGATGTAAATTAAATATGGTCGGCCGGCCACATTTTTCATAAAAGAGGTCGGGCCACGGCCCGACGTCAGCATGGACTTCGGCGCCACTGTTTAAATACATGCTTAAATAAACGTCTGTGCAAATAAAAGTGTTTTTACTAAGAGATGTAAGAGAGAAAATGTTTTTGAGATCCGATAATTATCGTCATCTTAGTTCATAATTAATGTTGTACCTTCTCAGTTCTCATTAAAATATTTAAGTACTAAGTACGTCTTTATATTTATTGATAGTAAATACTAAGTAGACAATTATAAATTTATCTATTTATTTTGAATATTTACATGTAGATTGTAGGGGCACCGTTGGGTTGTCTAGCTAAATAGGCTCAGTGCTAAATAGGCTCGGTTGATACCCGTTTCCTTCAAAATAATATTGACAGTTTTTGTCACAGCTTGTCTACGCCAAATTTAAAATGTTTGGTTAATTTTCAGGTAATATATAATTGTGCCAAAAACTGAAAACGCAATTAAAATATATTATAGGAATTAGAGTAGGTCCATCGCCTTTGTTAAAACTGTGGTTTCTTTTAATAATGTAATTATGTTATTTTTTAAAAACTATATTTTAATAGTCCATTTATTTGACTTGTGTATATTTTTATCATTATCTACATTATAAAAAAAATAAATGTAATTTTTGAAAAATAACTTCCTTGTAACTTATTTTTTTTTATGAAATGCAACTATATAATTACCTTATATTATAGTATTTAATATTTGTACTGATTAAATAATATTTTACTGTAAAATGTATTATAATTTATAATGCATTAAAAAAAAAAATAAATCCGATTAGGTATTATAAGTTAATAGTTAATACAATTAATTTCTGTCAATTATGATATTAATATTTTTTTCATTGTTGTGCACACTGCACAGACATGATATTGTTACATTTTTGCTTTATTATTATTACTATTTTTACATGGTTTCCTAATAGCAACATTTTAATACATTTTAGAGGAAACTGGCTATGCTCTAGCGGTCAGCAGTTACTATTTAGCACTTCACAGTTAGCTGTTAGCTGTCAGCTCTAGATATTATAGGTAGTTTACTAATATACTGCTCATGTTTTAGCATTTTAGGTACTTTTTGCATTTTTACTTTCAAAAATTACAGAGTTCCCTGAATTTAATTGTTGAACAGCGTTAATTTGAATCAACGATCCTGTAGTTTGTTTCATAAATAACTAATAAGTACCTATCTACATGGTTGGGTCTTGCTCAGATTTTTAGATTCTGAGTGAAACGATAAATGTATTGATTTTACGATGTGTGTTTTTTTATTTTTTATTTTTTTTTGTGTCTGTCATCACGTTTTAGGACAGTAAAAGTGCTTGGATTTTCTTCAACAGTAACTTTTCTGATAGGAAAGTGAATCTAGTTGGTACTTTGGAGGATCAAAAGTGAAAAGTTCACAGTAAATTCAAAAGCGGCGTGAAAAACAAAATAAAAATTAAGAAAAAACGGGAATTTTTACACTAAAATCTGTTTTCGAAAAAATCGATTTTGGTTTTTGGTGCAATTCTTAAACAAATGACCGTAGGTACATGAAATTTTGACTGACTGTTTGTATTAACATTTTCTATACACGATAACATTTTCAAAATGTTTTGATTTATTTTGAACTGTTTAGGCACATTTTCATTTTCCATTTTTTTTTAGTTTCTTTTCTAAAAATATCAATAAAATTTTATTTGTTGGTTAAAAAAGCTTGAAAATTTAATACAAGGCTTCTACTATATTGTTAAAATGGCATTTGAAAAATATTAAAAATCCTTAATCCCAGTTTTTTTTTTAAGCATTTAAAGTTCAAAAATTGACAAAATATGGAAAAATCACGAAAATTAGTAAATTATTTTGAGTTAAGAATTCGTAAAAATGTTTCTATTTAAATCTAAGGTTTTAAAATGTAATATAAGATTCCTTATAAGATTATCTACCTTTATCAAAAAAAAAATGTCTATAAGAAAGTCAAATTACATTTTTATGAGCGTCTGAAATTCAAATTTTTACAACATTGGATATTCACTCGATTTCTTATGCAGCGATTTCATTTTGTTGTTATTCAAAAACGAAAATTTGTAGATACACGAAAATTTTACTGAATATTTAAATTAGCATTTCCTATACACCATACAATTTTGAAAATATTTTGACTCTTTTTGAGATGTTTACGGACATTTTCGGTTTCCAATTTTTTTAGTTTTTTATTCTATAAATATCAATAAAGTTTTATCTGTTGGGCCAAAAAGTGTAAAAATTTAATACAATGCTCCTGATATATTGTTACAATATCAGTTGAAAAATATTAAAAATACATAGGCACAATTTTTTTTTATAAGCATTTAAAGATCGAATTTTGACAAAATGTATCAAATTTAAAATTGAATAATTATTTTGTAGTTAAAAATTTATAAAATATTCAACTTTTATATCTAAGGATTGAAAATTTAAAACAAGATTCCACGTAAGTAGTTAATTCTGTTATCAAAAAATCTAAAAAATACATAAGCACAGTTTATTTTTATAGTCATTTTAAGTTCAACTTTGGACAAAATTACATAAAAAAAACCTAGAATAACTATTTTAGTTATTTCGTTGTGATTGTATAATATTATTCGGGGGTACTTGAAATTTCCAAAGTACGCTATAATATATCTATGATAGTATCAGGGTTTGTTGTTGATGTATAACGCGTTATAAGTACCTAATGGATATTGTGATATGATTAATTTGGAATTTATTATAGGTATCTATAATAGGTAAATTTTTTTTAATACGATAGATAAGTTTATAATATGTCTTATACCTAGACTGTCATACCGTCTCAAAATTGTTTTTCTTATACAATGATATTATATCATTGAATTCATATTTAATACTATCCATTATACAGTGACCCACTTGTAATCTACTGTACAGCAGAGCACCTTTTTCGGTATTGAACCCTAAGGTTGGTTTTGTAGTTTCCTATATTTTATCCACTCATCTCTATTACCAGCTATTCTCTTCAAGTCTTTATAATTAATTGTGAGTACCACATTATATATAATCTTTTCAATTTAAGATGTTCTTGTATTCTTGTGACTTGTGTAGCTAGGTATCAATAATTAAAAACCTCGGGACATTAAACCAACTGGCAACTACCAGCTATAGCAACTAGTCTTTCAAAGTTAGTTCAAAGTCTTTCAAAGAGAAAAGGTCAAGCGTATCAGTTACTAGATCATAATATTTAAAACTATTCAGTGTAATAGGCAGATTTAAACGGGAATTCGAGGCTTTTCCTCGAAATTGAATCTACCGTCACAGGAAAATTGTCGGATTCTGTTTGTTAGGTCCTGGTGGCCGGTGGGGTAATTATTAATAACATCATCTACATAGGCGCGACTAGGGTTAAAATTCTGGGAGAGGGCTACCAAAACTATTTATTTAAAATAACCCATATGGGGCTGATATCTAAATCAATAAAAGATGTGGGGGGGCTAAATCTTAGTCAGTTCAATGAATCATCTGACGTTATTATTATTATAATATGATCTATCATCTATGCTATGTAATAAATAAAGGGGATTGTGCGTATTGGATATTTGGATTTTGGACTCGATATCGCGGTTGTACGTTTATGTTCTGTGATGTTTCGCGATTCCTTTTAATTCGGTACGCAGCGACACTGTTCGCCGAATTTTGTGGCGCGCATTACGTAACGGCCGCCGTAAAAACTCAATCATTGCTGGCCCGAAAATATGTCGAATTAAGCCGTAATAATTGTATAGTACCAAGTACTAACGAGAGTTGTAGTGTTGTACATTCTACAGAGTGCGTGTACGCATAGTACGCACACAACACTCACGGTACATTTCAATGACCATTTGCAGCGCGAGTTGGCACAAATAATCAAAATAATAATAATAATAATATAGTAGTGTAGGTACCCATAATAGTATAGCGGGCGGATTGTGCGCACGCGCAATCGTCGCCACGGCCGAAAAACGCAATCGAGTCCGACGTCCGGACTCGTCTCCAATCTCTTTCCAATTTCCAATGCACGTCTCAGTCAGTGTTCGCGTTTCGTTCCGTTCACAACGCCGGCGTCACACGTTATCGTCGTCGGGTACGCATTCGTTCGCGCACGCCGATTCTAATTGTTGAATTCCCGGAATTCCCGGACTCCGGCCAGTACCGATAGGTGATAGAGTGTATTTATACGACCCGTGCCAAGGACCAAGGTACACCGATTAATAATAATAATATTGTTCGCCGCACATTATCATATAGGACAAAGGCAGTATAATAACAAAGCATTTCAACCACAACTGCCGTCACGGTTCCG
Organism: Macrosiphum euphorbiae; assembly: GCA_949089665.1. Lineage (NCBI taxonomy): Eukaryota > Metazoa > Arthropoda > Insecta > Hemiptera > Aphididae > Macrosiphum > Macrosiphum euphorbiae. The sequence continues at coordinate 62,627,216 of CARXXK010000001.1, read as the reverse complement.
TCATTCTCGTCGGACATCCAGAGTTTTTCGATCGTTAGAAAAGCCGAATATTCAACATCAACTGCCGTCATCACGACTCTGTTCGATACCGGGCACACGTCGGATAACACGCGCGGAACTACGGACGGACGGGCGGTAGGCACCACTGTACTATTGCACGCGCGACGCCGGTAACCTCGCCGGTAAAGTTTGTTTGAATTACCCGCACGACAAGTCAACCGAGCTCGTCGCTCGAAACTCGTCATCCACGACGTTCATTTATGGAGTTGGCCGATTTGGACGGTTTTTGCGGTTCGCCTTTTTGGGTAAGCGGCACACGAGTTACTCTCATTAACACTTCCCTCACATGCTTAACACTAATTTTCGCGATTCCGCACCGTGACGGTCCATTTCGGTTTTTATTTTTAGGATTGGAATACGTCGTGGAATACTACTGATCCCGATGTCACGCTTTGTTTCGAGAAGACCGCCCTGGTATGGTCGCCCTGCCTGTTCCTTTGGTTGTTCTGTCCGCTAGAAGTCTACTACCTGGTGCACAGCAGGTACAGGGACATACCGTGGAATTGGCTCAACTTGACCAAACTGGTGAGACTTTCATTATATTTCAATTTGTTGTGGATATTATTAATTCATTGTTGTGGGTTTAAATAATGTGATCCAACGTGCACTGTAATGTGATCCTAGTGGATCTAAAGTGGCCTGGTGCATACTATGAGTTATCGAGTTATGACATAACATAATATTGAGTAACGCACAATACGGCTCTATGACATAATGTTATGTACATAATGTATTTATGACTCTTACAAGAGAGGGGATATTTTATTATGTTTAATAGATAAGAGTATTATGAATAACAGATTATTCGTGCAATCATATTTTATGCCTGGGTATGTGTCTCAAATAGACTATTTTGCTCGGTAGATTACTAGCAAATGTACAGTTAAAATCTGGAAGAATAAAATCTATTGTTGTGTTATCCGAGAATTGTATATTATTATGTTACACCCAACGATCACTGATTAGTGATAACTATATTTTCTACATTTTTATATATTATATACCTGTGTAGAGGTACTTACCTACTATAAATAAATTATGTCATTATTTTATATGAGATTTTAAATCATTTTTTTTTATTTATTTAGCTATTCAATTAATATTATAGAATTTATAAAATTTATCTTAAGTCATATATAGGTACCTACTTGTATTCAGAGTAAACCTAATTTAAATTTAGGTAGATAATTATATTTAATTCAGAATCATTAAATAAAAGTAAATGAATATTTAAACTTAAGAAAAATAAATAATATCAGATTGATAGTACAACTATTAATAACAATGTACCTAGTAGTTACCTACGTATCTATATTACCTGATTTCAACCTATCTAAATAAGTAATTTTTTTTTATTTTAGATTATCATTTTTCAGGTATTTATTTCATTTAGGTTCTTTCTAAAATTTGCATTGCAACTTCACAATTTTTCTATAATGTATTTATTTATTTAATGTATCATCATCAAATGACCAATTTAAATAAATATGGGGGAATGGGGATAAACAAAAATATGTATCCAATTCAAATTACTTTTTTCTATTATAACTGAACCATAATTTATAATATATTAATTTTAATTCACTACATAATATTTACATTGTTGCATTAATTGGTAATACACATTAGGTTATTAGGTTATTATGTCGATAGTAAAATATTTAATATTACCTAAATCTGTCATTTAGCATTTTTAACTGATACCATTTATAATAATATTACTATATTGGTATGTATTTATCACCCATTAAAAATAATGTAAATAAACAATTCATCTTTGTGCTTTGATCACGGCTATCTGCTTTTTGTAATATTATAACTGTGGTGTTGATTATACTGTCAATGACAGTATTAAAAATTATTATATTATTGGTTCTATACATTTTTAAATTGGTTTGATAGTTAATCGGATGTTATGGCAGGGTATGGTATTGTGACAGCAAGTAGTTCAATTAGATGTAGCAATTGTTTACCAACTATTTGACATATAAATTTGAGAACATATTAATAACATAGATATATCACTTCATTATTTATGTAATAGGTACTTAAGCACCTACTTAATTAATGAAAGTGTTATATAAATATTTTTTGATAAAAGTACATGATTATTATTTATTTTTGATCCATGGTTAACATGTCTGTTAGGTTTTTAGTGAGTATTTTAAAATTAAGCTTTCTTAAATCATAACTAAAATAAATAATTTAATTCAAATTTCTATTATATTAAAACATGGTCATATGTTTAATTTTTATTCAGAATATGATTATTGACGTTTAAATCTGATATCTCTAATGTCAACTAAATGTCTAATGCCATAACAATTTAGTTTTAATTTTAAACAATAATTTATGTATATGAGCAGTTTAGATAATTACCTACTTGATATACATTTGTATTTATCCAATTATTTAAATAAGTAGGTACATAGGTAGGTATTATGTTGTATTAATATGGATATTAAAAAAAAAAAAAAAAATTAAAATGTATAGGTATTATATTATAAGAAGTATATTATAATACTCTCAATTCAAACTAATATAAGTTTAATGAATAGTTAGTTATCAGTATAACAATGAAAAATATAATATAATATTCTTTTATAAACCCAAGTTATTATAAATAGGTATATAAAATTTAAATTGTAAATAAAGTTGCCACCTTGCAGATAAGTTATACTGTAAACAATAAAGTTTATCTTATTTAATACATTTTAATATTTTATAATGTACTATACAATTTATATACATACCTTTTTATTAATGTATTAAAAAAAATGCAGATAAATATATTTCCAATAATTAGTATATTTTATTAAAATTGATGAATTCTTATTAAACACCTTAGTTTTTTTAAACTTAATTTATAATTTATTAACACATACCTATCTATTACAATTAATGTTTCATTCTTTTTATAAATATTATATTATATTTAATGCCTACTCGTGTACCTATAGTACAGTTAGGTAAATAGGTCAATGACTTTAAATGTCCTTGGTAATTTTCTACAACTGTACTTATTACACTAATATTAATCTAACCTAACCTAAGTCTATTATTTTTATTTGTTATCCCATAAACTAATTTCTAGGTTTACTTATACAAATATATATTTATGTAATTATAAACTATTTTTACCTACCTATATAAATTTATTTTATTGCCTTAATTTGTACATAAATATGTTACGGGCAATTTTGAATATCCAAGCATTTTATACATTACCCTGAAGTTTTGGCCCAAGTTATTCAAATATTTTATGTATTGTCCATGCAATGTTTAGAATGACCGATTTGTATTGGAAAATTAACTTTTTAAATAAATATTCATATATTATGTTTAATATTACTTACTTATACCTACCCATCTATATTCATGCAAATAAGTGATATAGTGTTGAGCAACAATTTAAAAACTATTAAAACTACAATTCTTATTTACCATACCTAGTTATTTTAAGTATTGTTAAATGTGTACTTTAGATCTAATAAAGGACCGTTGGTCGGGGTCATATCCCCAACCTTATTTTAGTTAGGAAATAAACATTTTTTGAATATTTGTAAAAAAAAATTTTATATTCCTACCTTACCGTATTTACCTATATTTCTATCTTTGTCCTTACCCCTGTTTTACATTTCTACGAGGGCTATTGAATTTAATATATTATGTAAAACAATAGATCACATAGTATCACATAGTTGTAAATATTTAGTTATTAGGTTAACCACCCTTTTTTTATGTTCAAATAATATGTTTGTTGAATTAGGCTTTAGTCCACAAATTATATTTATGATTGACAAGTTATTATAAATATAATATATTAGGTGATTATATTACTGAAGTCTGAAAGTCTGAAGCTTATATTACTTAGTACAAGGCGTGTAATTTTTAACTTAAAAAATAAAAAGGTCTAAGTATCTAGTTGTATAATATATTTATCTATCAATAATATTTTAGAAATTTACATTTTTGGTTTTATGTTACTTTATAGGGTGGTGCAGCTATACTATGTCTTCTTTCAATAATCGATATAGCATATGCAATAATTCAATATTCATCGGGGATGCCTATATATTCTGTGGATTTTTACACACCACTTGTAAAATTAATCACATTTGTAAGTATTCAATTCCAAAATATTTTTATATGCTTAAGATCTTTGATCAAACCTATTTTTTTGGTTTATGACAAAAGGCTTTTTTTTATAATTATCTTAAGATTAAAATATGACATAATCTCATATAAATAAATTAAATTAACTTATACACTGTATTTCTATTACACATTACTATTTAATTTTTTGTTTGTACCTAAATATGTCAACATGTTAATAGTGTTTTAACTGTCTTTTAATTTACAGGGATTTATAATGGTTTTAATCAGTGCCAATCGTGCAAGAGGATTAAGGTCATCTGGGTTAATATTTTTGTTTTGGTTATCCTTGGCATTTTGTGGGATTATTCAATATCGAACAGAGATCCGATTAGCATTTTCTGATGTAAGATAATATATTATAAATATAAATTCAATGTATATTAATACAATATAATACTTAAAATACAATATTTATAAATATATATTTTTATTTTTATTTAGGTACCATTACAAAAATACCAATTTATTAGTTACATGGTGTATTACCCTCTTGTTCTAATACAGTTTGTTTTAAATTTTTTTGCTGATACTGATCCACGACTATCAGATTATCCCCCCGTCGAGGTAAATTTTCCAAAATATTTTTATGATTATTTGAGTTCTTATTTCATAACATTGAACAATTTCTAGAAACCATGTCCTGAGATGAAAGCATCATATCCTTCGCGGATATTATTCACGTGGTTTGATGCATTAGCATGGACTGGATATAATCGTCCTTTAGAAACTAAAGATTTGTGGAATATGAACTATGATGATAGTTCACGAGAAGTAGTTCCTATCTTTGATAAACATTGGGAACGTTCATTAATTAAAGCAAAGTGAGTAAACAATGTTATTAAACACTCAACATTATTAAAGTCATATATTGTTTTTATGTTTTTATCATGTCTGATGCCGTAATAATCAAACTTTTACTTTTAACATTGATTAAGGAACAATATTTAGGCAATATGGAATTTTGTTGCCACTTCCCATGTAATTTGTGTTAGTTGTCAATGGTAATTAGTGGGACTGTGATTGTATGAGGGTACCGGGCCATATATGTACGTGCTGCATTGCGTGCACATTTCAACGGCATCTCTGCCCAAAAATAAAAAGCGTGTTTTTTCTCAAAATAAACATAATAAAAATAACAAAAGCTTGTGAAAATTGGTCATATTTAAAATCGTATTATATGGTTAAGAAATAGAATTTTGAAAATCCAAGTACACTGTGTCATGTAAGAAGTATTTCTCTTCACAAAAAAAAAAAAAAAATTTTGAAATCGGATCAGTTTCCAAGGCTTGAGAGTTTTTCCTGTGAGACATGTTTTGGAGCTAAAAAACAGGTCACGTGCGGGCCCTTAACTATTAAAATTATAATTTTGATACACCTTCATACATAGTTTGTGTATTTGAGAGGTAAAGATAGGTATGTTACACATTATCTCTAAAAATGTTATTAATAAAAACAATGTATCTAAAGTTACTTAACTGAATAATAATTGAGTAATGAAATTGCTTAAAAATAGTAATATTAATAATTCTAGTCGTACTATGTGTTATTATGATAGTTATGCTTCTAAAGTACATGTAAAAAAATTATACTTTTCAGGTTACTAGATAATGCAAAAGCATCTTATATAAAACATAAATCAGATGGAAGTATTGAAGTATCACCTACTGAATATACAAGAATAACTCGTGGTACTAAAAGTCAAAATGAAGCATCCATTCTTCCCGCTTTATGTAAATCATTTGGTCGTACGTTTATGTTTGGAACATTTCTAAAAGTAATTGAAGATTGTTTAGTTTTTGTCAGCCCTCAAGTTCTTAAGTAAGTTATCACTTAAATGACTTATAAAGTCAATTACAAGTACTTATATATTTTTTTCAGGTATTTGATAGCGTTTGTAGGAAATTCAAAGGAACCGTTATGGAGAGGATATTTTTATGTTTTCCTTATGATGTTAACAGCAACATTACAGACATTAATATTGTCTCAGTATTTTCATCGTATGTATCTCGTTGGTATGCGTGTACGAACTGCCCTTACTTCTGCTATATATCGAAAGGTAAAAACGTTCATCTAAAATCACTAAGATAAATATTAAATTAATGACATTTATTTTTAAGGCTTTGAGAATTTCAAATACAGCTAGAAAAACTTTTACTGTTGGTGAAATAGTTAATTTGATGGCTGTTGATGCCCATAGATTTGTTGATCTGACAACTTATCTGAATATGATTTGGTCTGCTCCATTTCAAATTGCTCTTGCAATATACTTTTTGTGGCAATCACTTGGGCCCAGTGTACTTGCTGGTCTATTTGTAATGATAGTTTTAATCCCAATAAATGGTGTTGTGGCTGCTAAAGCAAGAAATCTTCAGATCAAACAAATGAAAAATAAAGATCAAAGAGTTAAATTAATGAATGAAATTTTGTCGGGAATTAAAGTAATATTATTTTTCACACAATTATAAAAAAACTTCATTTTTACATATTTATTTGTCAGGTCTTAAAATTATATGCTTGGGAACCAAGTTTTGAACAAAAAGTATTGGATATACGAGGAAAAGAAATTAAAGTACTTCGTACTGCAGCTTATCTGAATGCAGCTACCTCATTTATTTGGGCTTGTGCACCATTTCTGGTATGAAAATGTTTTATTAACCTTTTTAATTTAAATTCACATAAATTGTAGAATTTTATATTTAATATATATAATAATTTTTCGTTATTTATCTGTCACTTAATTAAATAAATTGTACATTATTATATTTAGGTATCATTAGTAACTTTTGCAGTTTATGTATTATCTGACGATAGCCATGTATTGGATGCACAAACAGCTTTTGTTTCATTATCATTATTTAATATTTTACGTTTCCCATTATCTATGTTACCAATGTTTGTATCAAATGTAGTTCAAGTAAGTTTTCTGTTTAGCATCATAATAAGCGTATAAACAACTACTGTTTTCTTTAAGTCATATTAAAATTTTATAGTCAAGTGTATCTGTAAAGAGAATAAATAAGTTTATGAACTCCGAAGAGTTGGATCCAGATTCAGTTACTCATGATTCTGATGAAAGTATGTAACATTTTTTATTTATTTAGTATGAAGGATTTTTTATTTTGTTGTAATTTAACTAATTAAATTTTGTTTTTAGAGGATCCTCTTGTTATTGAAAATGGTACATTCACTTGGGGTGAACCAACTGATGCACCAACATTATCAAACATAAACTTACGAGTTTCATCTGGACAATTGGTTGCTGTAGTGGGTACTGTTGGTTCTGGGAAGAGTTCTTTAGTGTCAGCTTTTCTTGGTGAAATGGAAAAGGTTTCTGGCAGAGCTAATACTAGAGTAAGTGTACAATTATTTATTATTTAAATTAATGTAATTTGTATAACTTGAATATTATTAATACATTAATTTTTAGGGGTCTATAGCATATGTACCACAGCAAGCTTGGATACAGAATACTTCTCTTAAGGATAATATATTATTTGGTCAGACATTAAGTGATAGAGTTTATAATAAGGTCATTGATGCATGTGCATTGAGAGCTGACTTTCAAATGCTTCCAGCAGGCGATGACACAGAAATTGGTGAAAAGGTAATACTTACAATTGCTTATTTTTACATTTAATAACTATAATTTGTATAGATGCCTATATCAAATTGATCATTTTATAGGGAATAAATTTAAGTGGAGGCCAAAAACAAAGAGTAAGTTTGGCGAGAGCAGTTTATAAAGAGAGTGACATCTATTTTTTGGACGATCCATTAAGTGCTGTTGATTCACATGTCGGTAAACATATTTTTGAACACGTTATTGGACCTACAGGATTGTTGCGAAAAAAAGTAACAATACAATTGTCATATTAAATTAGCTTAATCTTGATTTCTTAATAAATTTTTTTATTTTAAAGACACGAATTTTGGTAACTCATAGTATTACTTATCTCAGAGAAGTCGATTTAATTGTGGTAATGAAAGATGGTCAAGTATCAGAGTCTGGCACATATAAAGAATTGCTGGACAAAAAAGGAGATTTTGCTGATTTTTTAATATTGCACATGCAAGAACAAAATGAATATAAAGTTGATGAAATAGGTAATATAAATGTAGATTTGGTAATTGTAAAATTTTCTAGAGAAAGTACTTATTGAAATTGATTTGTTTAGAAATTGATAAGTTATTAGAAGATGCACCGGCAGATTTAAAAGAAAAATATGTTCGCCAGAGAAGTGAATCCAATTCAAATTCTTCAATGCAAAGGTAACTACTAATGATATATTGATTCTTAAGAGTATGCTGCATACCCACATTTGCTGTCGACATGTCATTACTGAGAATTTTCCTGTAAAGTAGTAATTTTTTTTGATATAATAGAATGGAACAACCCCCCCCCCTCTCCATTATTTATTGGGTATTAGATTTGTGGAAAAGTATTATAACTATGATGGCAACTAAAATATCAAATATAATTTTCAAATTTTATAGAATTGCTAAAAACTCCAGAAACAAAATTATACACGGTAAGGAAAACAACAATTACTGTGTCGTACCACTTTTTTGTGATATGTATATAAAAATATTTATTGTTTACAAATCTGTTATTTTTGTGTTATTAAACTTGTGTAACTCATTATATTAATGGTATCAAATAAATAAAACACCACGACACAGAAAATATTGTCTTGTATATTGTGTATAAATTTGGTTTCTCAACTGTGACTGTAACATGAGTGATCCTTTTTTTGCATGTAACAGTTTTCTTAAATTATTTAAGAGTGTTACTGTTAGCCTAGTATTGATTATGTTAAATCTGATTTATTATTTAATATTTAATTTTACATTTTAGGCAAAGGTCTATTGATTCTGAAAAAAACATTCCTCTACCTATAATCGAACAGCAAGCTAAATTGATTGAAGTAGAGAAAGCTGAAACAGGCAGTGTATGTGTAGTATATTTTATTGTTTTGATCAACATTTGAATTTTCAAATATTTATTTAATTTTAAATATTAACTGTAATTTAATTATTTTCATTCTAATTTCAAGGTCAAATGGGAAGTTTATGTACATTATCTGAAGTCAATTGGACCTTTTTTGTGTATATCTACAGTTGTCCTAAGTATAATATTCCAAGGATTTTCAATTTCATCCAATATTTGGCTTTCTGTATGGTCTAATGATGATAGTTCTCATGTCCACGGAAAAGAAAATATAAGCAAAAGGAATTTATATTTAACTGTTTATGGTCTTCTTGGATTTGGTCAAGGTAAGATAACCAATTTTTTAAGTACCTATAAATATAAAAATTTTATTAAAAATGTATCTTTTACATAGTAAATCCAACATAAGTGAAGTGAGAGCTATATTATATTTTTTATATAATATAAATATTATATTAATTATTAATGAATTTTCCTTCCAAATCTATTATAAATATTATTAGAGTCATTGTAGTTATTATTTCAATAAATTTATCTCAACAAATATAACTTATAGGTATAGTGGCTGAATATTGTGACCCATAGAGTAGGTCTAGTTTCTAGAAAAGTTTATTATAATTATTATCTTGTTGGTTAAATTATTTTATAGACTTAATTTAATTTATTGTGAAACAATTTTAATGATAAATTCACAAGTTTGTATCATGTATTGTGACTTATGCTCTTGGTGAATATTTGTTAATTGTTGTGCTTTACGAGGCTTATGGGAGGTATTTAATTGTAAAGCATTTATTTTTACTCTCCAAGTCACTCTTGGTTCCCTGACGGTTGTCAGTAAAAGCAGCACGAGTCAAAGGAAAATCGGTAAATATACTAGTTTTGTAGGAACATCATAACTGTAAAGTCAAAATACATGCAAACTTCAGCGATTATGATGCTTGCCAAGTACATGAGTCATGTGCAACTGGCTTAATATTAAATTATTACATATCATGATTAACATATAAAATGTTGTAGACTTGGGTATTGTTAACATTTTTTTTGTCACTTCCCATTGATGATCGACTCTCATTTCCATGTAAAATGATAGTTGATATTTGTTATGCATATTATGTTCCTATACTCTGTTCAGGTTAAGAGTGCCCAGTCGCTCAGACGAAAACTGGTTCTGTTCGCGCATGCATGGGGAGCGCTCTGGTGTGCCGACGCACAACCATCTGTATATAGACGGCGGCACGCCTCCGATCCGACAGTCGACGACGACGGTTGACAATGCTGACCAATCACAGCGCGTCTGCTGTCGCCTGGGTTGTCTGACGGCTGTCGGCGGCTCAGTATGCATGCGTGATTTTGGGCATTCTTAACCTGAACAGAGTATATAAATGTTAATGATATTAAAATGATTCAATATTTATTTAATTAAACTGTAGTTATTTAACTTGTAAATCTTAAAAAGCAGTGATGACATTTCCTGATTGGTTGTTGCCAAACAAATTTTTGTAGCCTATAACGCCACTGATTAAGATGTTAAAATATCAAATACTTGGTTTTCAATAAAAAAATTCATAAAATGTTTAATTTTAATACCTAAGGCATGAAAATTTAATTCAAGGTTGCTCGTAAGTTTAACTCTTCTGCAACTAAAAAAAATAATTATATAGTAAAGCAGCAAATTGCTCATTATATATATTGGGTTGAAATTGTCCTTAACACCAATGGGTGAGAATTAACCTAGATTCACTTCTTTTATGATATAATTTTGGGCTTTTACAATAATTTACCAATTTTTTAATCGTCTAAATTGATTGTGTTGAAGGGGTATGAATACCGACCGTTTTTAGGGAGTTCAATATAAGCAATTTTCTATTTGTGTGCATGCAGGTTGTGTAAATGTGTGCAGAGTAAGTCATCATTAGTGTGAGTAACTCTGACTGTGTATAAAATAAAAAGCGGAGCACACGTGTACACTGTACGCACATGTCAGTAACGCGGCACTTTCCATACTAATTAAAAACGTGAATTTTAGTGAAACACTGAAACTTAGTTTCGTTTTTCCATTAATATAGCTTACTGAGTGACATTACAGTATAAATACCTATTATACAAATCAAAGAGAAGAAGTTACTAACTAGGCTTGTATAGGAGTCGATTTTCGATATTTTATTTTCAATGTCCAATATTTAGCTCAAAGACTTAGATAATTTACTTTTTGAGTTTAATAATTAAAATATCGTAAATTGACATTTAAACAAGTATAGATTAACTTCTCTTCTACAATATTGATAATAGGTGTATTTACTCTCAAATCGCTCAATAAACAATATTATTGGAAATACAAAAATATATTTTCATAGAATTGTTCAATACTATTCATACCCCTGGAATGTTTTGTTGTAATTATATGTAATACACAATCTTTCAAATTAATAACTTAGATTTTTATAGTGAAGTAAACAGTTTCATATTGTATAGAAAATATATTCCGTTTTTAGTTTATTTTCTTATTTTTAATTTAGAACTGATTTATTGTGTTAAGTTTGGTTTGAAGATTAAATAATTGTCAATTTCGCTATTAAAATCTTTACAAGTTGTTCAATATGAATAGTTAATGTTTAAATAAATACACAAATACATACATTTGTTAAATATTGATGTATATTTATGTATTATTTAATCTGTAATGTAAATGAGCTATCAACCCAAAACAATTATGTTGCTTTATTTTGAACTAATATGTTATATTTTAGTTTATTTTAAATATTTTTGATTTGGTGTAGTTGTATCGACGGTGACAGCAGCAATAGCTTTATCGTTAGGCACAGTAGTAGCTGCTGAAAAATTATATGAATTGATCAATGCACGGATTTTCAAGAATCCATTGAGCCTTTTTGATACAACACCTATTGGTCGTATCTTGAACAGAGTATCTAAGGACATTGATACTATTGATAATGTATTGCCATTCATATTAAGATCAACCATCCAAACTGTATTTTCGGTAAATTCGAATTAAAATATAAGTTTTTTGTATATAGTATATACTTTAGCTTGGTGTGTCCAATATTTTTTCTACATCTTGCACAATATACATTTTATTTTGATACATTATTTTTACGTATTTATTATAACCAGCGCTAGGATTTTATTTCTAATTTATTATACGACTTAATTAAAAGTAGAAAGATTAGAATTTATCCATTGAATTCCCTAAAATCGCTAAACATTCCTTTCTAAACATTTTAAATTGTGTTTCTATTTACATAGAGATACATTTTTTAATCAGCGGCTTGCATTAAAACCAAAATTACATTTTTAAATGCAACAAAATATAGTAAAATACATTTTATATTATTTTATGCTCTATGAAAAACATGTTAGTTGATAATAAACATTTTTATGTTTGTTAAAATTATAATAATTTATATTAATATAAAAACTTAGTTCTGGTTGAAAATTAATTTTTAATTATTGTATATGTGTGAATGTAGTTTGATAAGCATATATTTTAAATTAGATAAGCTTTTCATTGTAGTGTTTTAGTTCAAGCTTAACTGTAGTTTTTCATAAATATTTTTGCTTTAGTGACATTGCTTTTTAGATGTATCAATTATAACCTAACCATAAGCATAATTTGAGTTTTTTGAATTGGTTGTTAAATTTTTGGAAATAATCGAATTAGTTATTATTGTTACAGTTAAATATTTAAAACCAATGTTGGCAAATAAAATGCTTTAACTATGGTTTTTGATAGTTGAAATATTCAATATCTCAGTGTATAGTTGATTAGTCAGTTTTATCTGGAATTTATTTGTTTATCTGTTAATCATAATATTCTTAAATTTTCTACTATTTTTTTTTATTTAATTAAGTTTTGCACATGCACAGTAAAAGTTATTATTTTTAAATGGCAACCACCACCCTTTTTCATTACCAATTATTTTTTTTACATTTTAGTTGTTGAACCAGCTTCCTAAGCTTAAATTTAGCATTTTAAATTTTATATATTATTTGCATGTGTTATGTGAAATTATTTCCATCAATAAATAATTGTTGAGCTGGGTTTCCTATATATATATATATATATTCAAAGAACATTATTCTGTAATGTAAGTCCTTATCTTTATTATCTAATAAACTATTAACATATAAAATATTACCTTCTTAATATTTTCATATTGTTATTTATAATCATAGGTCTTATAATAATTAACCAATAAGCGTATACATGAGAACACTAGTGTCATGATGAACAAAAATGTCTTGGATAAACAACTCTATGCTGAGATATTAGGTTCCAAGTCTTTTCTTATCTTAATTGATTGGTTAGAGGAAAAAAAATCGGCTGCTTAAACAAGAAACTAAAATTATGCTTATGTATGAGTATAATAATTAAAAATACTAGTCAAATCATCAAATATTTGTGGTTTATTGGTTTATTTCATTTTTTTTTTTAAATTTAAACACTAAAACCTTTTGGACGCTGTTGGATTTTAATAATTAAAGCTATTATTTCATTACATGTATAACTGCCATTTGCTGTGTTGTGTATTACTATATTTAACATATTGTGGGAATTTGTATGTCAGGCAAAAAAAATGTCCGTGCTTATTAATATTTAGAATTTTTGGATTTTTACTAGAGCAAAGAATATCGTATTGGTTTAAAAATAAATATTTGTCTGTTTTGGAGCACAAGATTTTTCCCCAGCTCAACAGGTTCTTGACAAAATATATTTATTTTTTGTACTTCATTCATTAGGTATATCTGACACTTTCATAGAATATTTGTATTAGTGTTTTTGCTATACGTGTTATAATTTTCAACATATTATAAGTAATATTTTTGAATCATTAAAAGAAAGTTAGCTTAATGCACAATTATTTATTTTGAGCATTTAAAGTGTCTTAAGTTTAGATGATTAAAGTTTTTTAAATTTCATTCAGAGTATTAATTGTAGAAATATGAAACACTCCGCTGTTCCTTAAATTATTAATTTCTATAATCAATGAAATTTACAAAATATTTTGTCTAATTTTAAACTATTTTTAGGAATTTGAAAAATTTTTTTGTTGATAAAAATTCTAAAAATATCAAGCCTAAAGCTCAGTCAAATAGCTTGAAAATATAATACAAGATCCCACATTAGTTGCTTTTATAGTAATTTAAGACACATATTGTGGTCAATTATTTTTATAAGCAATCAAAGTTCAAATTTTGACAAAATGTGTCAAAATCATATTATATATATCATATATGTACAAATTATTTTGGTTTGAAAATTACTGAAACCTAAGAACCTAAAAAATATGTTCTCAAAATTTTTTTTGTATATTTTATTTATGGGTACTTCAAACTTTTAGGTACATCACTTTATTTTATTATACACAATGACATTTTCAAAATATTTGGTTTAATTTATTTTTTGCCATTGCCTATTATGTTCATTTTATACTATACCATACCACACCATATTATGTCTTCTGTATCACCAATAGTAAAATAAATTACTATAATAACAATATACATATATGCTTAGTAATAAAGGCTAAAGTATAAGTCTTCACTCACAGTCTGTTTTTGTGTGTATTAATTTATCATTGAATTCAAATTTAATACATCTATTACAAAAATTACTAGGTTCTCAAACTCCTACTGTACACCAGAGCTGTTACTAACTTTATAACTTTTAACAAATTTGATATTTGAATAAAAAATATTGATTTTAGCTATTTTATTGTAATTAAAAAATATATTCTTTGTAGGAACTTGAAACTTTTTGTCATTATGTGTATAGTGTATCTATTATTATTTACCAATACTATACACAATGAAATTTTTAAAATTAATTGTAAAGCTTTCACTTTTTAAATACAACTAACGTCTTCACACTATTCTATGGTACATTGGCGATTGGCTTATAAGTTATAAGTAATAATTATATTGTATAATATTTTAATAATAAAATATTGGCAATTTTTTTTTTTACCAAAAGTTAGCCAACCTACAGTATTACTAATAATATATATCCTTAGAAATAGAGATTACCACCACCCTTCCGCTCAAAGTTTTTGGATCAAATGATTTATCATTGAGTTCAAATTTAACACTTCCATTACATTGCCTCATCAATAATGAGTTACTATTAAAATCAATTATTCAGCAGAGTTCCTAGATTTTTCTACTTTCAAGTTTGAAATTTAATTTTAGGATTGCCCGTAACTAATATTTAAAAAACTTCCAGTGTAATGACTATCATCATCCCTACTACATCTAAACATAAAATTAATTTTTATAAACATGTAATATTTAATTAACTATGAGGAAATTTTTTTATAATAAAAGATTTTATTTCTTTTTTTGACATTATTAATTCTGAATATTTTGACTTGAGATGTTCATACCAAGTTACATTATTAAATACATTTACTTTTACATATCATATTATTAAGTACAATTACTTCTAGGTTATATTGCGCTTAAATGCTTAATAAAACTGCTCAAAAGTTGTTAATTGCTAATAAGTTTTTATATCTTACAATTTGGCTTTAGCTTTTATACTTGAACAATTTAGTTGTTGTAATTGATATGAAGATTATTAGAATTGCTTTAAAACTTAAATTTGATTTGGGTTTCCATTTTTATACTTTCTTTTGCTTTTATTAATACATTTTACCTACAATTTTGCAGTTTTAACCGTAGTACTTGGCACCACCACATTATATGTCGGTTGTCTAATAGCTTCTCGAGTTTTGCATGACAGCATGCTTAAGAATATAATGCACGCCAAAATGAGCTTCTTTAATGTTACGCCCAGTGGGCGAATATTAAATAGAGTTGCAAAAGATGTTGACATTATTGACATAACATTGCCTCCAATATTGCTGTCATGGAATAGATGTCTTATCATGGTAAGTGCTTAGGATAATATCTATCATTTGCCACTAGTTCATGGTTTGAGTTATAATAAACAGTAGTACAACAGAAATGCATTATTCTTGACTAAAATAAAGTTAAATTAAGTATGTTAGTTTTGTTTAAGATATTTATTTTTCTGTAAATATCCATTTTGTATACAATTTATGTATCTTCTACAATCTAATCAATTTTAATTTTGATCGCTTATGCATGGTTAAAATTGTTTTGAATGTATTTTTTTTAATTCTATTCTTAAGATAAATGTGTATCACTAATCTAGTTTTGTTCAAAGTGAAAGGTTATTTCTATAAAATTAATGCTTAAATTTGCTTTACATGTGGATAATATTAATTTTTCTGTTCCTAACAGATTTGAAATGTAGTTCTAAATATCAATATCTAAATATTCTAAATATCTGATCATCCAAGATTGATATCTGTTAAAAATGGATTGATATCTGTTAAAAATGCGTACTTATATTTCACTTATGCCTGCATTTGAAATTTAGTTTTTGTTTTGATTATAATATTTATGTAATATATAATATTATATTTTGTGTATCCGGGTATTGAATGTACCACTTAATATCTTGGTCAGACAACCTTGAATTTGAGTGGTGTATTTTAGGATAGATTAGGAACTATCAAAATATAATTTATTGGAAAATGTTCCCATTTTAACTCATTTGACACACACACACGCACAGTTCAATTTGCTTTGTTTTAAATTACAATCTACTTTTAGACACTGGATTCAGATAAAACAAATTTTTTTAATTCGATTTTATGCTGAAAAAATATTTTCTAAAACCAAAATTGACATAGTTACAGTTATTTCAAATATAAAAAAAATTTTCTGACATTTTTCAAAAAATTTAAAAATGCTCATCCCCAGTCACTTGCTTATTAACTTACAGTTAAAAAAATTAAATGAAAAAATTCACAACTTATCATTTAGGATTTAACATCCTAACTACATTGTTGCACTTCGCTCATTATGGTATTTATATGCCAAAAATTAAAAATCTACTCTTTGGAAACTTTGAAGTTAAATACCTCACAACATCTAAATATGATACTCAATGATAAAATTAAAATCTCAAATTATCATAATTTCTTTTAGGTTAGTTAGCATCTATCATATTATATTGTACAAATAGGTATTTGAAACTATTGCATGTATATGATACAGTTTAAAATTGTTGAACAATTTCAAAGAATAAGATTTTTTAGAACAAAAATGGTTGAAACAAATGGTAGTTCCTTAACTATCCCATAAAATGCCATTTAAATTCATGGTCGTCCAACTGAAATGTAGTGGTACATTCAAGACCTCTAAACCGTACACAATATATATTCTTCATATTATATTATTTATGCTTATCAGTTTTTTTACTTTTCATTAAGGCTTTGACAACTGAGGTCACACCTGTTAGTGTTGGGGAAGGGACTGAGGGTGCGGTTAGTTTGGACACGCGTATGTGTAGCCAAGGGTTTGTCACTAAAAACCTGGGTGGTCACCCATCAGGGAACTATGACACCGGCCGGTGCGAACACAGAACATATTTTGTGACTGAATGCAAACACCCACTCCATACCAAGCCATATACATGATTCATGTATCCAAAAATGTGTGGTGTTCAATACATTTGATCCTTACCGACCTTACCTTACAGCATAATAATAACTACTTTGAAATGCCTTAAAATATATTATGTTAAACAATAAATACTATCCAAATATTACCAAGTATTTGTGTTTGAGGTATACTATTTGAAAAATACGTAAGTTAAATTTATATTTATTCTTCTTGAGATTCGAGTTATTGTGACTTGACTGTATAATGTTCAATAATACCCAAGTATGTATAGAATAACTATAGTATAATAAGTTAAATAATACCCAACCGATTAGAAAATGATATTTTTGGTTTATTTTGATATTTTTTTGATGTTTATTTGGTAAAAAAATCTCTAAAATAGTGTTATGTATAATTTTTTATTTATTGAAACTAAATAAATTATTTTAATCAATTTTCATATTATGATAATTATCAGTTATTACTTATTAGCAGAGTTATAGAATATACTGTGTTATTACATACTTACTGTGTAATTTTTGTGTAAATTATTCAAAATAACTTAAAAATGAAATAGATATATTATTTATTTTCAAACACACAATCTAAAGTGTTTTTCTCAAGATATACTAAAATAAATTGTATTAGTGTGTATGAAAATCAGATTTTTTATGGTAATGCCTTGGTTCAGAATTGTTTTAAATGATTGAGAAGTTACTAAATCATAGCTACCTATGAAATTGCAAGAACTCATTGTATTCAGATATTGCACTGGTGAACAAGAAAAATGGTCTGAAGCCTCCATTTTCTTTTTAGAGGATGAACATTTTATAGATATATATTTTTAAATATAATTACTATATGTATATCTACAAAATGAAACATATAATGGTATATGTTATATTATGATGTTTAAATTAGGTTCGAGCTTAGTCTGCCTGTTACTATTTATCTTAATCTCATCACATACCCTGCTCAATTCACACTGCATGTATTTGAACAACATTGCAACAAGATACAAATAAGTAAATCGTTTGTGTATTGGTATTTATTAAATATTTATGAGGTGCAGGACCTTGGATAGTTTTTAGCTCTAGAAATTTTGTATTATCGAAATATTATATCCTATTGTTTCAAGGGTATTACCGCGTCCCAATAGAAATGATAGATTTTTCTCGATATTTACAGGATTATTTGAATTTTTGGCTGACCTATGTTTGTGTTTGGGCGCATGGATGGCGTCTGTCTTTTTGCATAATTACATGGCAGCAAATATTTTTCGAAATCCAATGAAATTTTTTGATGCTACTCCAACTGGTCGAATTTTGTCCCGTTTCTCTGCAGACGTTGAAGTTGTTGATACACTTTCTCAACAGCTATCTGATACAGTTTATTGTTTCATGGATGTACGTGTCATTTTTTTTATTGTATAATTTTTGCGACTAGAATATTGATTTATTAATTGCTTTGTAAAAAAATTGTATCTGTTATAGGCTTATAGCATTGATAATTTAATACTAATATACCTTGATATATGCATTGCTCATGGATAATGCATTTCGTTGTTAACTATGAATGTTAATAGTACTTTATTTGTTTACTATCTTATGGTTTATGGGTTTGCTGTAAATAATAAACTCTAAATTCCTTAGTATTCCAATAGTTTTAATTGTAATACTCTAATTAAAAAAAAAAAATTTATATGACTTTAAATAAATTAAATTTATGTAAAGCAAACCTATCAAACATGAAATTATAATATTAAAAACTAAGTGGTGGTGTAAGATCTTATAAAATTTTTAAAAAATATCAGAAAATTTGTTTTTAAACATATAATGTCTTCATTCTTTCCTTGCTTTGTTTTTTCACATCATACTAAAATCTAAAATGCTTGTGTATGGACTTTGTATTGCTAACTCACCAAAAAAAAAAAAAAATAGCTTATACAATTTTAAAACTAAAAAAACTATATTAATTATATTTTCCACTTAATAGGTTGTTGGTACTTTGGTTGTAATCAGTTACAGTACTCCCGTGTTCACAGCTGTGATAATTCCTATTGGTATTATTTATTACTTCATACAGGTAATTATACTTTTAATCCATGAATATAATTTTTATTTAAATTTCATTTTTATTACAGAGATTTTATGTTGCAACATCACGTCAGCTCAAAAGACTTGAATCTGTATCTCGTTCACCAATTTATTCACATTTTAGTGAAACAGTTACAGGGGCATCATCAATCCGTGCTTATGGTGCAGAATCCAAATTTATAACTCAATCCGAACAAAAAGTAGATTTTAATCAAACTTGTTACTATCCAAGTACAGTGGCTAATAGGTACAACTAATTTTGATTGATATGTGATAATATATATATTAGTATATTAATTGATTTTTATTTTATCTTAGATGGCTAGCTGTAAGGTTAGAAACAATTGGTAATTTTATTATTTTCTTTTCGTCGGTTTTCTCAGTATTGGGAAGAGATACATTAAGTCCAGGTATTGTTGGTTTGTCCGTCAGTTATGCTCTACAGGTATGCAATACATTTTATTTAAAATAGAGAATAAGTTTTCTCAAATATAATTTTGTCTTATTAAGATCACACAAACGCTAAATTGGTTGGTTAGAATGACTTCTGAAGTTGAAACTAATATTGTAGCCGTTGAACGTATTAAAGAATATGGAGAAACACCTCAAGTAATATAATAAATATAATTTATTTATTTGATCATATACAAATAATTATTTTTACTTTTTAGGAAGCACCATGGGATGTACCATCAAATTTGCCAGCCAAAGATTGGCCAACAAGTGGAGAAGTTCAATTTAAAAATCTTAAAGTTCGTTATCGTGAAGGCTTAGACTTGGCATTGAAAGGCCTAGATATTTTAGTAGAAGGGGGCCAAAAGGTATTTATCTAAATATAAAACATGTAGGTACCAATTAAATTTTGTTACTACTTGAAAAAAAATCTAGGTAGGTATTGTTGGACGTACCGGTGCTGGAAAATCTTCTTTGACTCTTAGTTTGTTCCGTATTGTTGAAGCTGCGGAAGGATCAATTCTTGTTGATGGTGTTGACATATCTAATATTGGTTTGCATACGTTACGTAGCCGTCTCACAATTATTCCACAGGTAACCATATACATTTGATCTATTGATTGAAATAAAAAAAACTAAGCTGTGTATTTATTATTGATAGGATCCAGTATTATTTTCTGGTACATTAAGAATGAATTTAGATCCAACTAATAGTAATACAGATGAGCAGCTTTGGAACGCCTTGAAACTAGCCCATTTAAAAGCACATGTTAAAGGGCTAATAGGTGGACTGGATTATGAAGTGTCTGAAGGAGGAGACAATCTCAGGTATTTATTAATATGATAGGGCTTAAAGAAAGTCATCCACTTACTTTTAGTTGCTGAAGTTTTAAATGTATTTAAATATAGTTTTAATTATAATGCAATTTATAAGATGCCACTGCAAGTACCACTGCGAGAACTGTTATTTTGTGGCATAACTTCAAAAGTATAAATAATAATAGTTTTGCTTAATCTAATTTGCTTAATTCATAATATGGCCAACTATTTTTAGTAAATATAAGATAATTAAAACTGTATAGTCTTATGTATGTTTATTTAATATTTATTATAACTGCACAGGCTGCAATCCAACAAAACAATAAGTGCATAATATATCAATTGTATGTACTAATTTATCTAATAACTTAAAAATGAAATAACAATTTATGCTTGAACAAAAGAAACATGGTTAAAAATAAAAATATCTTAAATTTATTTTTATTAATTAAAAACCATATCAAGGAAAAAAAATATTGCATTACCACAAAAGTACTCTTCTATATTTTGCTATAAAAGTTCGGTCATTTTATTTATTATTAACACATACTGGGTAATAAAGCTGTTCTATTAACAAAATATAATACAATTTATAAACCTATCCCAAGGTGGAAAAACATGGTATCATGAAAATGTATTTTGAAAATTCAAAAAATAATACTATGTGCGTTATATTCTAACATACATCATACTAATGAATTATTTTACCATACTAACTGATAGGGAAGTGTAACTAAAGTTTTCAAATTTTAGATAGACTGGGGTTCCAGGAGGGCCCTAGGGGCCATAGCCCCACACCCTAAGCCCGTATTAAAAAATATTGTATGTTGTTGAAAACAAAATTACAAAAAAAAAAAAAATATACTATTATAGACACATACAAGTGTAATTAGACCAGTAGGGGTACGTATTTACTTATCTAAACTATTTATACTGTGAAGTATAAGTAAACTAAAATAATATAAAATATACTATGTTATTAAATTGTTGTTCAACACATAAATTTAATTGCGTGGCTTACATTTCTGTACGAACTACGGAAATACCATGACAAAATAATGTGTACGCCACATCCGTTGCATGGTTATAGGCCAGTGATGAATAAATTTGAACTATTGTTTCTAACAGATAGAAGAGTTGAAGCTAATTTGGTGTTTTTGCCTAAACTAATTGCTAGACTTGTGGATGCTCCTTCCAGGCGCGTACACGAACAAAAATGGGGGGGGGGTGGACACTCAAATCCACTGTATACTGCCTGGCTCCCTCTCTTCTTTCTGTAATACATTTTAAAGTTCCTTCTCACTCAACTAGGTCTAATTCTTCCTTTGTTGTTCCATTCCACAACACTAACTGTGGTAGAAATAATCCCGCTCACCGTATTATGCGCATTGGTAATGAACACCTAAGCTTCTCTTAAAATGTTTTTACTAATAATAGTACTGGAATCTGTTTATTACTATTTTTTACTTTATTTTTTATAATTTCCATTCGTTTATTTTGATCCATTATGTTTGCTTACTTTAATAATTATGTTCTATTATTCAAATTTATTTATTACTATTACTTGTATTGCACTATTGGATTCCAAGCCCGTTCATAAATAAATAGATAAATAAAATAGATAGTGATTACCACAGTTGTAATAGTTTTTTTTTAGTATGCTTATCTTCTTCACCTCCAGCCATGTTATAGTTCGCCATTTCTGATTAGTTAATTTTTTTCTATTTTCTTATATATTATGTATGTATATGATTGACAGCCAATAAGAAGTAAAGAACTACGGTATAGGCAAAGTAAAGGGAAGGAGGAGGATTTGTATAAAAAAAACTTTGATACCTATCTAATTTGTCTTTGGGAATACTAAACACCTTGAGAATATTCTTAGAATTTAATTAAACTTTCGTTACACTTTTTATCAGTTGATTGGTGCTATTGTCAATATTAAGTATTTACAATAGGTGACCTATTTTAACATTAATTTTTGTATTTCAGTGTGGGCCAAAGGCAATTGGTGTGTTTGGCTAGAGCATTGTTAAGAAAGACAAAATTATTAGTGTTGGATGAAGCAACAGCGGCAATCGATTTGGAAACAGATGATTTAATACAAACAACCATACGATCAGAATTCAAAGACTGCACAGTATTGACAATTGCTCATCGTCTAAACACAATCATGGATTCTGACAAGTAAGCTATACAATGTTGTATAGGATTTGTTAGCTAAATTATTTATGTGTGTTTTCTTCCATAGGGTAATAGTTTTGGATAATGGTTTCATGGTCGAATACGACTCGCCTGCTAATTTACTGCAAGAAAAATCATCAGTTTTCTACTTGATGGCAAAGGATGCAGGTCTAGTTCAATAAATGTGTTCAACCTATATTATGATGAATCTCATGTGCCGTATCAGCCTGAATAAATTTGTTCATTTTGCGGTTAAATAATCATGATTTTGTTTTTATAATTTTTTGTCACAGATTGATAATCAAACTATTACATAGTATACTTATAACAGTAAGATGATGTTTTATGAATGAATTTTTTTATTTTAAATTTTGTTTTTAATATTAAGCCGTCCGTGTTATATCAAATACTTGCCATTTGATTAGGGTTTTTCAATGTTAATTTTTATATCTATGTACACAAGTGGCATACATATGTTACTGTTATAAATTGTTCAGTGTATATTTTATTCAAAATAACAGTGATTTTTTTCTATAAACAAACAAACTATCAAATTAAATATATGTAAATGTATATTTTTACACACTGTCCATTATTTTATTTTTTATTTGTGTTTAAAAGAGTTCAGTGTCATACGATACCTATGAGCAATGTAAGCATAATGTCTTATATTTCTAGCTGTTAAACCATTAAGATTCTTGCTCAATTTCACTTGGAATTGAAATTGTAATAGAAATAAATAAATATTATTTGAATTAAATTTAATCAAAACTTTTACAGTCAACCAGCGGTGCCTAAATATTAAAATTGAGAAAGGGGTGACTTAACTGAAATTCATAACCATCTGTTTCCACCAAAATGTTATATAAAAATTAGACACCTATTGTTAGGTGGTAGAAATCATTATTAAACTTGCTTTATAATATTGACGACTGATTAGTTATGACTCTGCGGGTGACAACAATTAAGGTACTTCTAGTGGTTTGATTTAAAATATGTAATGATAATTGATTTCCTAATGAAGTTAACTTTTCATTGTTTTGGGC
Source organism: Macrosiphum euphorbiae (assembly GCA_949089665.1). Lineage (NCBI taxonomy): Eukaryota > Metazoa > Arthropoda > Insecta > Hemiptera > Aphididae > Macrosiphum > Macrosiphum euphorbiae. Next base: position 62,602,959 of record CARXXK010000001.1, on the reverse strand, counting down.
ATATATTTAATATAAAAAATATATATCTATACAATATACATAATACACACATGGTTATCTGTTGTTATACTCATGTTTTTAATGATAATGGATCGATATTATTATAGAAATAAAAAAAAAACGAAAAAATACGTATTTCTTTATATTTAACTGGTAATTTCTTTATTACAATTTCAATATTGTAAAGCACGGAGTTTTACCAATAGCAAAATATACTTCCTTTTTTCAAATGGTAACAACTATATTTTTTAATGGTTTCTGGTAGAGCTTATTTTTCTGAAAATGTTGATGGTCAAATATTAAAACTATTGGCACGGCATAGTTTATTAACTACGACATATTCACAATTTTAAGTTTAGACTTTGAGGAGCCTTACATATTTAAATAAAACGGACCTGTGATGGAAAAAACGTCTTGCAGGAACTATCAGAAGCGGCGTATTTACGGGGGGGATAGTTCCCCCCTTGACCTTTTTTTTTGTAAAGTTTTGTAAAGTTTTCTCATTTTCTGTATTTCTCAAATGTCTGTTTTCTAAATGTTCTAGCCATGGTAATTTTACAGCTCTGATCCTATACTATACACCACTAGTCGTTCGCGGCATATATGTGGCATATAAATCAGACAACAAAAACATACCCCTATATGGTAGTATGGTGTAAGTACTGTATTTTTTACTTTTCTGTGAATTATTTTTCATGCAAGAGTGTTTATAATAAACGCGATAAACAGTTGGTAAATAAAACAAAATTAACATGATAACTGTAGATTTACCATAGGGCGTGGGTTTATTTTTAGTGACTGATATGTAGTTATTGACTGAAACATTTTTATTCACCTCTGGTTTACATATAATGCTTTAGATATTTGTTATAAAGAGTTTATCCAAATATTCATGAACTCTTGAAAATATTTTGTACTTTCCCTGTATCAACTGCTACACCTGAACGAAGTTTTTCAAGTTTTTATTAGGTAAGAAGTCTTACCTTATGTAAATAGTATGACAGAAGTAAATATTTTATCAATTTACCTATCTAATATTGAATAATAATTATAAATTAAGTAGTAATTATTATATACTTTGTTTATTAGAACCGATTAGGGCTAACCTTACCTAACCGACTAGGGCCCGTTTTACCAGGTTCCACGTCATTTGATCGGGTAAATAAAATCCGGCGACAAAAGATCCGCGACATTTGGTCCGGTGAAAAAATATCCTGTACCAAAAATATCCATGGCAAAAATATCCGATAATTTATTTTTTATTTTTTTAATTATTTAATTAGTTAATACATTTAATAAATAATAATTTTATTTTTAATAGTAACACAAATGAATTTAATATTATAATCGAACGTTTTTTAAAAACATGTTTATATTTAAGTAAAAGTTTAGTAAAAACTAACCTAATGCAGTAATAAAAGGATGTTTTTTCCATTTTGGACAATGTGTTTGGCGTAAAATACAGACTAATGGTCTATAAAAAAAATATGGAGAAGATTCTTTATTTGCGCTCCAAATAAAACACTTGTGTGCTTTGGCTTTTATTCCGGTTTAAGATGTAGCAAATGCTTTTGAAGAACTTTTGAATTCCCAATATTTTGTTGCTAATGAAAAAGTTCTTCAACCAATAATAGATTATTTCGAAGAAACATGGATTGGGTGTACAGTTCGTAGAAGGAGAAAACATCCAATGTTCCCCTTAGAAATAAGAAATGTGGAACTGTTACAATGATGTAGTTATGGATTTCCCTCGGACTATACTAACGCTGTTGAGGGTTGGCATCATGCTTTTAATACAAGTTTGGGATCACACCATACCACGATATGGAAATTTATCAACTTCTTTAAGAAAGAACAAGGGCTGCAAGTGGCAAAAATCGAGAAAATTAATTTAGGTGAGATTAATCCAACCAAAAAACGTAAATATATAAGGACCTTGACAAACGTTTAAAAAATGTTGTACAAAATTATGATTATACCAATTTGCTAAATTATTTAAAAGGCATCGCTCATAATTTTAATTTTTAATTTTATAGTTTAAAGACTTATAGAGATATTTCTACTTATTTTTTATTTTTACTAAGCTTTTACTTAAATATAAACATGTTTTTAAAAAACGTTCGATTATAATATTATTTATTAAATGTATTAACTAATTAAATTATTTAAAAAATAAAAAATAAATTATCGGATATTTTTGCCCCGGATATTTTTGGTACTGGATATTTTTTCACCGGACCAAATGTCGCGGATCTTTTGTCGCCGGATATTATTTACCGGATCAAATGACGCGTCACCGTTTTACCATCATAGTTTAAATCTCGGTTACGCTTAACCCACTGATTTTAAAGGCCGAACTCTGCGGTTTAACCTATTGTAGTACGGGCTCTTATTCCTTAATGTGTTGGCTTTATTGGCATGTCACCGGTCAGTACAATAATAATGCCAGATGAGATTATCGATGAACTGAGCATCCAAAAAATGAGAAAACTGTATTTTGTATTATAACTATTTTTTTTGTTTATCTAACCTAACACAGGATTGGCGCTAGTATGAATTTATAATAAATGCTATTATAAGTATTAGGCACTATACAGTTTGTGTTTCTTATTTCACCTTGATCCACTTCAATAGGTAACAAATTAGGGGATTTAAAAAATGAATATTATGTGCTTATTTATAGGTCTATTATTAATTATTATATGTTTCATCTACCTTTATAAAAAAAATTAGAATAAATCATTATTAACATTAAATATTATTTGGTTTATTTAATGTTTATTTGATGGTGTGGAGGTCGTTTGTAATCGTAGCAATTAAGATAACGATATTCTCTTTAATATAATACAAATCGATAAACTTTATTGGATAAGCCTGATAAAGCGTATTCCTATTTCACAACAATGCGTCTTTACCTTTATTCCAGTCAACGAATGACCCAAAAGGAGGGGTAGAGTGAGTGAGCAGGTAACTTTGTGGTTCCTTCGGAAACTTGTTCAGGGGGCTTAGGGTGTTAACATACCAAAAGTACTGACACCTAGGAGGTGAGCCGGAGGAGGAGTAAAGATATGCATTTTGGGTTTTTCGTTTATATCTCGAAAACGGTTCATCGGAGGGAAATTTTTTTTTAAAACAAAATAAAGCTCGTAAAATTACCTAAAACGAAGCTACTTATCTGTAAAATAAAGTGTGTATTATCATTATTTTTGTCTGTTTTATTTTGATTATATTGATGAAGACAAGTCCAAATTGTTTTATGATGCAGAATGGCTGTCAAGACTAGCTTACATGGCTGACATATTTGACAGTTTAAATATTTTAAATTTAAGTCTGAAAGGATCAAACACAAACATGTTATATGCTAGTGATAAAGTTAATGCATTTGTGAGAAAGTTGGATTTATTTATTTCGTAAGTATCTAAGAATGATTTTTCAGCATTCGAGACACGAATGTAAACATTTTCAAATTGTGTAGGTGGTACGTGACTATAAAAATATTGAGAACCGCTGATCTAGGTCATCTCATAGGCGTTTTGCTATGTTATTTTAATTTTAAAGCGAGTTATGAGCATTTTAAGATGTACAAACAATTTACAATTTTAAAATACTCATAACTCGCTTTAAAATTAAAATATGATAAAAAGCCTATGAAATTCCCTAGATTAGCGTTTCTCAACCTGGGGGTTGCCCGATTGTATCGGTCAGAAATAATTAAACGCTGATGTAGAAAAACAACCTTTATTTACATTAAAAATAAAATGTATGCAAACGCAAGGGACATGCTTAGGGGACTTGTACACCCCCAAAAAAATAAAATGTACTGTATAGTATATACCTATATATTATTGTATATTGAGGAATAAAATATGAAGGTACTTCGCTATTATGTTCCCAGCTAAAACATAATATTATGATTAATCCTTAGCTGCTTATTTAATGTGTTGTACAGAATAGGTCACCGATATGTGTAGTTATTACTTATTTGTGTAACAATAATCATAATATTATATTATTATCAGTTGACAAAATAACTTTGAACAGAAGATAATGACATTTTTCTCTTTATCTTTGGTAGGATGAAAGTCTGCCTATGAACGTGAGCGCGTTGACATTGTCTCCTTATTTATAATAATTTGTTATTAAAGTTTTGAGTATTGAATATATTATTATAAAAGGTATCTCAGTATTTATGTTTGTACATACCTAAGCTTCTTACAAATGGCGCCTCACTGATTTTTAGAAAAAAAATTTTTTTGAATGTTATTTTTTCATGAAGGGAAGCGTTCGAACATTTCTCCAGCCCCCGAGTTTCGTAAATTTGCGTTTAAACCACCTGTGATCTGTACCATTCCAAAATGTATATCGCTTTAATCTCTACCACGGTCTCATGTTATACATAATATTTTTATCTTATTATTATTTGTGTTATCTATACCTACTTATGCATTAGGTACTTCAATGTAGAGTAGTATTGTATGACTGCAGCGTTGCGTAAGTTTCCACACTACCTATGCTTGTTAAAGTGTTAAACGACATTATATCACATCGTCCATGTTTAAAAGCATGAGGTATTACATGTGGAACGTTTTTTTTTTATTTTGGTGTCCTCTGTAGGCCTAATCCACATCGCTAGCGAGAACACTGGTCGACTACAATAATATTGTAATTTACATGGATCGAAAACTGCACATCTCTCGTATAACATTTTTCGTTTATTTACATTTTATACATTAATTAATATATAATAAATAAAAACATAAGCACATTTCATATAAATAAATAAATATTGAATTTAACGTTGAATAGGTTTTAGTTTTAAACTTTTAATTTTGTCGCAGTACGGCATTCGCACATTTTCGGCTTACTATAACGTTGAATTTTAATGGGTTTCAGCCTCTGGAAAGGCGAGCTAGGCTTCTGGCGCCGAGAGATTTGTATTTGTCACATAACATTATGTACTAAGTACAAGAGGACAAGGCTGGGCATTAACGAGTTAAAAATTAAAATTAAGTTAAAACGTTAAGTTAATTTTAATTAAGTTAATTAACTCGTTACTTTTTTTTTCAAATTAACTTTTAACTTAATAAGTTACTTTTTTTCAAGATTAACGTGTTAACTTCAAGTTAATTTTATTTCAAAAATATTTAAATTAAGTTAATTTTCTTCCGAAGAATAATGTAAATTTTTTAATGTGTTTTTACTTTGATGTATCATTTTAAATTTCCCCAGTAATTTTCTTAGACGTAAAGAAAAACTATCTAATAAACCACATTATGTGCGTCTGGAATTTTCTATTTTTGCAAATTAGCAAATTTTAACTTTACACTAAGTTAAGTTACTTTTTTTTCAAAGTTAACTTTTAACTTAACGAGTTAACGACAAAAAATACGAGTAACTTTTAACTTAACTTAACTTAATTATTTTAAAATAACTTAACTTAACGAGTTAAAAAAAACATTAACTTGCTAAGCCTTGCAAGAGGAGTAAAAATATAGTAGTTTTTAATTATTAGGATGATATCCCCCCGATTCTTATTTAAAATTCAATACTGTCCTGATATTATAACTATAACTATATTATTATTACTATTATTGTTATATTTATCATATTTTTATTATAATTTATTCATTATTCAGAGATTACCAAAGTCCTATTTCGAAGCCTCCTACCACTCATTATTCCTATTGGACCTCTTTATTCTACCTGTTTTAAATGTCATGAAACTCATTCATAAACATTTTTTTACGGTCTTGGAACCAAGTGTTTATTTTGTGTGTGCGACGACGGCTGGCGATAGTGGAGGTGATGTGTTTGGTGTGGTGATGAAGTGGTGAAGGGTCGACAATATTAAATAAATAAATTTTACAAAATACTTAAAATCATCTTACTTTGTTTAGGAATCTATAGTTTAGCTTACTTACCTATATCAAAGAATTCCTTATCGTCACTTGGACTCAATAACTTTTCTATAAAGCTTACCGGTGTTGGAACATATATTGTATATTGTGCATATTCAGCCTTCAGATCTGTGGTGTGACTGTGTGAGAGATAATTATCCTTCGTTAATAATATTGCATTCATTGTTGATATGTGCGTGAGTCTTATGGATCTAAAAAGTGTAATTGTTTTATGTTGAAAACAAAAATAACTTATACTTTACTAACGAAAAGAAAGTTAAAAAAGTTAAAAAGAATATAAGCAAACTTTTAGAAAATAAAAATTAGAACAGCAATCAGAAAAATGTAAATATTATCAACGAAAGTGAAAACTGATGTATTATATATTACACAAAATATGTATTTTGAACGAAATTAAAATGGTAAGTAGTAATGACATTAATAAGAAAATTAATAACTAGACAGCATTCTATATTGAGCCAACATATCTATTATTTATTATAAAATTAAATACAACTTGTTTGTGTTCCTACGTTTGTTTATAATTTATATTATGTTTGTGGCCAACACACGATACCGTAGAATGGGGTAACTTTGATACACTTATATTTTTATTCACCAGAGAACCATGATGATTTAATTTTTTTCATAAAATGTTGTTATTACTTTGATATCACATTAAGAAATATAGCCTATAGCGGCTATAGGTATCAAAGTTGCCCACTATGTTGTGTAACTTTGAGATAGCATGGTAAAAAGATTAATATCTTAAAAGATAACATCAGAAATTTAAAAAGGTGGGCAAGTGGGTGTCGCTCTGCTGTACGGTAGGTTATAAGTGGGTCATTGTATAATGGATGGTATTAAATTTGAATTCAATGATATAATATCATTGTATAAGAAAAACGATTCCGAGCGGAGACGGTATGTCCTTTTAGGTATAAGACATATTATATACATATCTATATGGTATTAAAAAAAATTGACCTATAATGAATTCCAAATTAATCACATCACAATATCCATTAGGTACTTATAACGCGTTATATACCAACAACAAACCCTGATACTATCATAGATATATATAGTAGATTACTTTAGAAATTTCAAGTACCCACGAATAATATTATACAATCACAACAAAATAACTAAAATCGTAATTCTTGGTTTAAATATGAAATTTTGTCTAAATTTGAAATTAAAATGTCTGTAAAAAATAAGTGTGTTTATATATTTTTTAGATTTTTTGGTTACAGTATGAATTATTTAAGAGAATCTTTGTTTTAAATTTTCAACTCTTAGTTATAAAAACTGAACATTTTATAATTTTTTAATTCCAACGATTGATTATTTTCGAGATTTTGATAAATTTTGTCAAAATTCCAACTTTAAATGCTTATAAAAAAAAATCGTGCCTATGTATTTTTAAAATTTTTCAACTGATATTGTAACAATATATAAGAAAGCTTTTATTAAATTTTCAGACTTTTTGGCCCACCAAATAACATTTTATTGACATTTATAGAAAAAAAAACTAAAAAAAATTGAAAGCTGTAAATGTCCATAAACAGCTCAAAAAGAGTCAAAATATTTTCAAAATTGTATGGTGTATATGAAATGCTAATATAAACATTCAGTGAAATTTTCATGTATCTACAGTTATTCGTTTTTGAATTACAACAAAATAAGGAAATCGCTACATGAGAAATCGAGTGAAAATCCAATGTTGTAAAAATTTGAATTTCAAACGCTCATAAAAATTTAATTTGACTTTCCGGTAGAGATTTTTTTATTGATAAAGGTAGATAATCTTATAAGGAATCTTGTGTTTCATTTTCAAATCTTAGATTTAAAAAGAAAAATTTTTACGAATTCTTAACTCAAAATAATTTGATAATTTTCGTGATTTTTCCATATTTTGTCAATTTTTGAACTTTAAATGCTTATAAAAAAAAATTGTGACTAAGGATTTTTAATATTTTTCATCTGCCTTTGAAACAACATATTAGGAGCCTTCTATTAAATTTTCAAGCTTTCGCAACCAACAAATAAAATTTTATTGATATTTTTAGAAAAAAAACTAAAAAAAAATGGAAAATGAAAATGTCCCTAAACAGTTCAAAATAAATCAAAATATTTTGAAAATGTTATCGTGTATAGAAAATGCAAATATTAACAACCAGTGAAAATTTCATGTATATACGTTCATTTGTTTTAGAGTTACACCAATAACCAAAATCGATTTTTTGGAAAACCAATTTTGCGTAAAAATTCCCGTTTTTCCTTAATTTATATGTTGTTTTTCCCGGCGCTTGTGAAAACTACTGGGAAATGTTTACTTTTGACCCCCCAAAGTACCAACTAGATTCACTTTCCTATCAGAAAAGGTACTATTGAAGAAAATCGAAGCACTTTTACTGTCCTAAAACGTGATGACAGACACAAAAATATAAAAATATAAATAAAAAGGTGAGCAAGTGGGTGTCGCTCTGCTGTACAGTAGGTTACAAGTGGGTCACTGTATAATGGATGGTATTAAATTTGAATTCAATGATATAATATCATTGTATAAGAAAAACGATTCTGAGCGCTGATGGTATGTCAGTCTATGTATAAGGCATATTATATACATATATATGGTATTAAACAAAATTTGACCTATAATAGGTACCTATAATAAATTCCAAATTAATCATATCACAATATCCATTAGATACTTATAACGCGTTATACATCAACAAAAACCGTGATACTATCATAGATATATAATAGTACACTTTAGAAGTTTCAAGTACCCACGAATAGTATTATTCAATCACAACAAAATAACTAAAATCGTAATTCTTGGTTTAAATATGAAATTTTGTCTAAATTTGAAATTAAAATGTCTGTAAAAAATAAGTGTGTTTATATATTTTTTAGATTTTTTGGTTACAGTATGAATTATTTAAGAGAATCTTTGTTTTAAATTTTCAACTCTTAGTTATAAAAACTGAACATTTTATAATTTTTTAATTCCAACGATTGATAATTTTCGAGATTTTGATAAATTTTGTCAAAATTCCAACTTTAAATGCTTATAAAAAAAAATCGTGCCTATGTATTTTTAATATTTTTCAACTGATATTGTAACAATATATCAGGAGCCTTGTATTAAATTTTTACACTTTTTGGCCCAACAGATAAAACTTTATTGATATTTATGGAAAAAAAAACTAAAAAAAATTGAAAGCTGTAAATGTCCATAAACAGCTCAAAAAGAGTCAAAATATTTTCAAAATTGTATGGTGTATATGAAATGCTAATATAAACATTCAGTGAAATTTTCATGTATCTACAGTTATTCGTTTTTGAATTACAACAAAATAAGGAAATCGCTACATGAGAAATCGAGTGAAAATCCAATGTTGTAAAAATTTGAATTTCAAACGCTCATAAAAATTTAATTTGACTGTCCGGTAGAGATTTTTTTATTGATAAAGGTAGATAATCTTATAAGGAATCTTGTGTTTCATTTTTAAATCTTAGATTTAAAAAGAAAAATTTTTACGAATTCTTAACTCAAAATAATTTGCTAATTTTCGTGATTTTTCCATATTTTGTCAATTTTTGAACTTTAAATGCTTATAAAAAAAATTGTGACTAAGGATTTTTAATATTTTTCATCTGCCTTTGAAAAAACGTATTAGGAGCCTTCTATTAAATTTTCAAGCTTTCGCAACCAACAAATAAAATTTTATTGATATTTCTAGAAAAAAAACTAAAAAAAAATGAAAAATGAAAATGTCCCTAAACAGTTCAAAATAAATCAAAATATTTTGAAAATGTTATCGTGTATAGAAAATGCAAATATAAACAACCAGTGAAAATTTCATGTATCTACGGTCATTTGTTTTAAAGTTACACCAATAACCAAATTCGATTTTTTGGAAAATCGATTTTGCGTAAAAATTCCCGTTTTTCCTTAATTTTTATGTTGTTTTTCCCGGCGCTTGTGAAAACTACTGGAAAATGTTTACTTTTGACCCCCCAAAGTACCAACTAGATTCACTTTCCTATCAGAAAAGGTACTATTGAAGAAAATCGAAGCACTTTTACTGTCCCAAAACGTGATGACAGACACAAAAATATAAATAAAAATATAAATAAAAAGGTGGGCAAGTGGGTGTCGCTCTGCTGTACAGTAGGTTACAAGTGGGTCACTGTATAATGGATGATATTAAATTTGAATTCAACGATATAATATCATTGTATAAGAAAAACGATTCTGAGCGGAGACAGTATGTCAGTCTAGGTATAAGACATATTATATACATTATACATATCTATAGTACTAAACCAAAATTTGACATATAATAGGTAGGTACCTATAATAAATTCCAAAATTAATCATATCAAAATATCCATTAGGTACTTATAACGCGTTATACATCAACAAAAACCGTGATACTATCATAGATATATAATAGTACACTTTAGAAGTTTCAAGTATCCACGAATAATATTATTCAATCACAACAAAATAACTAAAATAGTTATTCTAGGTTTTTTAATATGTAATTTCGTCCAAATTTGAATTTAAAATGTCTGTAAAAAATAACTGTGTTCATATATTTTTTAGATTTTTTGGTTACAGTATGAACTATTTAAGAGAACCTTTGTGTTGAATTTGCAATCCTTAGCTATAAAAACTGAACATTTTATAATTTATTAATTACAATGATTGATAATTTTCGAGATTTTGAAAAATTCTGTCAAAATTCGATGTTTAAATGCTTATAAAAAAAAATTGTGCCTATGTATTTTTAATATTTTTCAACTGATATTGTAACAATATATCAGGAGCCTTGTATTAAATTTTTACACTTTTTGGCCCAACAGATAAAACTTTATTGATATTTATAGAAAAAAAAACTAAAAAAATTGAAAGCTGTAAATGTCCATAAACAGCTCAAAAAGAGTCAAAATATTTTCAAAATTGTATGGTGTATAGGAAATGCTAATATAAACATTCAGTGAAATTTTCATGTATCTACAGAAATTCGTTTTTGAATTACAACAAAATAAGGAAATCGCTACATGAGAAATCGAGTGAACATCCAATGTTGTAAAAATTTGAATTTCAAACGCTCATAAAAATTTAATTTGACATTCCGGTAGAGATTTTTTTATTGATAAAGGTAGACAAACTTATGAGTAATCTTGTATTACATTTTCAAATCTTAGATTAAAAAAGAAAAATTTTTACGAATTCTTAACTCAAAATAATTCGCTAATTTTCGTGATTTTTCCACATTTTTACAATTTTTGAACTTTAAATGCTTATAAAAAAAAATTGTGACTAAGGATTTTTAATATTTTTCATCTGCCTTTGAAACAATATATTAGAAGCCTTCTATTAAATTTTCAAGCTTTCGCAACCAACAAATAAAATTTTATTGATATTTTTAGAAAAAAAACTAAAAAAAAATGGAAAATGAAAATGTCCCTAAACAGTTCAAAATAAATCAAAATATTTTGAAAATGTTATCGTGTATAGAAAATGCAAATATAAACAACCAGTGAAAATTCCATGTATATACGTTCATTTGTTTTAGAGTTACACCAAAAACCAAAATCGATTTTTTGGAAAACCAATTTTGCATAAAAATTCCCGTTTTTCCTTAATTTTTATGTTGTTTTTCCCGGCGCTTGTGAAAACTACTGGGAAATGTTTACTTTTGACCCCCCAAAGTACCAACTAGATTCACTTTCCTATCAGAAAAGGTACTATTGAAGAAAATCTAAGCACTTTTACTGTCCCAAAACGTGATGACAGACACAAAAAAAAATATAAAAATATAAAAATATAAAAATATAAAAATATAAAAACACACATCATTGTAAAACCAATACATTCATCGCTCCGCTCAGAATCTAAAATATAAAAATATAAAAATATAAAAACATACATCATTGTAAAACCAATACATTCATCGCTCCGCTCAGAATCTAAAATGAAAACTTTAAAATATTGATCATAACTAGCCTTATCTAATATTTTTTTTTTTTTGAGAGTTTTATCGTTAATACAACAGAAGTTATCCATAAAATAAAAAGTAAAATTGTCATAAAACACTAAAAAATTATAAAAGTTACTCCATTTTATGGTACTAAAAATTAATACCAAGTAAGTATAGCTCTCCACTAATGCTGTCTCTTAATATGTCCATAGTATATAATAAATATATATATAAATAAAATAAAATAAAATATATATATAAAAAAAACAAAACTAGGTACTTAACAAGAAATAAATGATCTAAGTTTTTCAGTTTAAATCTATTTTAATTCTAGTTCAAATAAGTCTACTTAAGAAGTAAAAATAATTGTACTAGCATTATTGATTAGGATAAAATTGAGAGAGGAGAGGTGGACCATGTTATCCAGAAGTCTAAACTAGTAGTAAATATAATTTATGGGCCGAAAAATCAAGAAGTAGTCATAATTTACTGTTACAGTTTCATAAAAATATTAAAAATAGGAAATATTTACAATTTGACATAATATGTGCACCCCCAAAAATATTGGTCTAGTTGCGCCTATGGCTGAAATTCTCTTAAATCAGTAATAATATAATGACACATTCTACAAAAAAATTAAAATTTATTCAAGTTTTTGAAGAATGCTTACAAAATAATTGGAAAACTTAGTTCATTATTTTTATTTAAATATATTATCATAAAATAAGTAATATTATTGTATCTATAATTAATAATCACAAATAATTGATAACTTTATATTTTTTCTCTACAGAGAAGAAGTGAATTCTCCAAACTGACGACATTAGTCCCCAATGTAATTGAAAAGGAGTCCGTAATAGACTTATAGTATGATATAAGCATAAATACATAGATAGGTAGCTGGTACAACATCTAACTTATAAGACGTTTTATATAATTATTGGTAATTATTGGTTAGGAGTCAATGGGTATTAATAAGTTGGTTTAATCTAATAATTTATACCAATAGTGTTACCTATTGCATAGATATTTGTAAAAGTCATAAGTTTATTTCGTTGTTAATTTTGGGAACCCGATTCGAATCGAAACTCGTCGAAGGAGAATATTATGTTTTATTCAACTTGGAATACGACTACTGAGTACTTATATCAACTTCGTATGTACGATTCCTCTATGTAAATAAAAATGTCATGGTCAAAGACAAAGTACATAGGTACATGTCGTTTTGCAAAAAATAATCACACGTCCACACCATGGTGCCAATAAGTCTAGGTATAACAAGTAAATTGATAATAGGTGCATTTAGGTAGTCATACCTAACCAATATTTAAAAAAAGTTAAAACCCTAAAAGATCACCGATTAAAATTCGATAGTTTTCAAGCTCTTGAGAAATGATTGTTTCAAACAATTTGCATTCACATTAATATGATTTACAAAACTTTTACAAAAAAAAAACAAAATGCGGTCAGAGTAAAATCATTGTATAAAATCTATAGTAGAGATAATAAATTCGATCAAATTATGACAATATTATATTACAAAAAACCATGTCATGATAACGTTAACGTTCAGGCCCACTATCAAATCGGTTGCACTTACTATAATGTATGAGGACTGTTCATTAAATCGATCAATAAAAATCCATTTTATGATTTATGAACAATATTCTTATAGAGTATTTTTAATTTTTCTAAGGCCATATTGTTTCTAATAAAAACTTCACATAATTGTTAACATCATGGTTTTGATCAATTAAAACAAAGATAAAATGGTTTTAATTATTTATTATTGCTTTTAAATTTACAATTAATACTATATGATATTGTTAATGTTAATAAAATGTTTAGCACAATACTGCAGACTTGCGCATAGGTGAAGAGAGTCAAATTTTAGGGTGTGGGCAGACATAATTTTTATTTTTTATAAAGATTAAATTTAAGCAGATGAAGCAATAATTCAAATTAACATGATGTTTCATATTATTTTAAATATCACGATAAGACTGCCCTTTACAGTATGAACAATTTTAAATACCCTAATTATTTGTATTGCCCTTACAACCGTTGTGCAATAAAAAACAGTGCATTAAAATTGACAACGAGACATGTTAGAAAAATATTGCTCAATGGACCTTGGGTTTCATACTTAGTACAAATTATCACTTGAAGTCAGATTATTTATAATGGTTGTTAACACTTGTTGTTTAAAAATTTAAAACAATTTTTTTTATCCGCTATGAACTTATATATATTTTGTTCTTTATGGTATTAATAATATATTCTAAAGATGACCATAAGTAAATGTGACAATAGTAAAAAATATACAAGTGGAACATTTGATTGAAGAGTCATAATACCTATATGGAGTTATTTAGTGATTTAATGTTATAAAATACACTATAAGAGTCTTGGAGGATTTCTTGAAATGGAAAAGGACGGTAATTTTTTAGTAAATAGTTGGGATGGTAAGGTAGATTTTAATGATTTTATGGAAGGATTTTTCTTCGTCACATAGGTACTAAAATTATTCATAGATTATTCATGAACTGTATGTTTAGAAATGTTGTGAGGGGTATTTATTCGTTTTCTAGACGTATAAATGTATAATATATTTTGAAAGGTTTGAATCTTTTCACTCATATCCAATGATGAAGTGTATAGGTTCATATAAACTTAATCAAAATTAAAAAAAAAAAATTATAGCCTTAAAACGTTTGTAACCTTGAGTTATTACAGCGTTATCCATCATGGTTATTATCTACTTATTAGACATTAGTAAGAAAGGCAATCAATTAAAAAAAGGTAAAATTAAAATATGTAATATTTTATTCAAGCTAACGGCTCAGACACTTTATACTTAACAGCTAGTAAATTAATATTATACAGATTAATTATTATTAAAAAAATATCATTCATCCTTTTATTTGCTTTCTCTTGTTGACACTTTAATTGATTTTAATTAACATTTGATCTTAATAGCAACTAAGAAATATATTATAATATAAGTATAACAGTATAATATTAAAACATAAAAACAAAATTTGGATATTTGAATATTTGATAAACGTATACGTTGATCTTATCAGTTGATATACATAGATAAACTTTGATGACACTGCGTGTTTTCTTTTCATCAAAATTATAAAAAAAAAAAAAATTGTAAATGTTCAAACATTTTTTTCCAAGTACCGTAATATTAAAATTAAAAATAAATACAATTTTTTTCTCACAATTTACGAAATATTCTAAAATATGCTAAATGAGTTGAATATTCTCATAAATAAAATATTCTCAAACATGCAAAAAAAACTTTTTTCTACGCATTTAGAATTGAACGAATCGTCCAAATTTTTTACTCTCATAAGACTGCATAGACCTAGTAACGATATGTAAAAACATATAAATCTGGTCTTTAATTATAACTATAGAGGTGGTAAGTTTATTTTTTACGGATTTGATTGTGTGCAGTTCGTTAGATGGGTCCCCGACCTTGTCCTAATCGATTCAAAATATTATCCAATTTTTGCAAGAAGACTGCAAATTTGTATTTAAAATTAATAAAATTCGTAAATCCGTTAGGTCAGCTAACCTAACCTAACCAATAACAATCTTGTAAAATTTGACAAATGCAATATAGGTCCTACTGATTTAAAAATTCTAAAAACAATTGTTTTGAAAAATAATATCACATTTTCGAATTGGTCGGCAAAGTCATTAGCTGAGTGAAGTTAGATCTCCGTAATCGTTTTCAGCTTGTACATTAAATGGCTCATTTGCACATTAAAAAATCGATTTGCAATACATTTCCAAAACAATGGTGAATTATTATAAAAACCCAAGCCATTGGACGGGGGACTAAGGCACTAAGGCAGATCTAAGGTTGTCCCAAAAACGGAAATAAATCACTCGTTGTATATCGCAAGCTGTATTATATCAGCTTAAAGACAGACAATATTATATAATATATTATATTAAGATTTACTGTGACAGTAGTAGGACTACAATTGCATTAATTTCGTTACTGATCATCACTGATCGTCACGCGACCGATTGCAATGTCATCCGGCTGAGGCTCGGTCGGTCCCGTAGATTAATTATCACTATTTACATGATTAGTCCCGCCAAAGCGTGTACACGACGAGCATGCAATTCCGTTTACCGATTTTACTATAATATAATCTTTGCACTATAACCATTGAGTGTCTTCGTGTATATTATAAACAGCGATATACATTGCGAGTGTACTACACGTATAGTAATTCACTCACACACCCGTTCTACTGGAATCATCGGACACGATGGACAGCTTTTGCGGATCGACTTTTTGGGTAAGTCTCAGGTTTTCATGCAGACTCTGTAAATGTTGTCATCAGCCATTCGAACAACCATAACGTAATAATATATATATATGTATTATATCATTAATCGTGCCGTATTAAAAATACATGTATATAGATACCTATGTGTAGACGTCGATACCGATATTATTGAATAATTGTTTTCGTATATTTAGGACTGGAACTTATCCTGGAACACCACCAATCCGGATGTTACACCTTGTTTTGAAAAGACGTTTCTAGTCTGGGCTCCTTGCCTGTTTTTGTGGCTTTTTTCTCCACTAGAGATCTATTACTTGGTGAATAGTAAATACAGGGACATACCATGGAACTGGCTCAATATGGCGAAAGTGGTAAGGTTTTTTTTCTTTGGCCCTTTTAAATTTTATAACCGGGTTTAAGCGTGTTTAATTTGGATGTTTGTACTAGCAAATATAAATATTATGATTATATGCATACTATAATTACCATTATAAGTTTTGGTTAAATTCTACGTTTATCCCCAAAATAATTTAATAATCCTACTCAACATACCTAATATTATATAATTAAAATATACAATTTACCCAGGATGATTATTCTTTAAAAATAATCAATATTAATTTTGATAAATACGAGCATATTGCTTTTTTTCTATTATTGCCATTTCTCAATATTCAAGGAAAGCAAATCGAAATATATGTAAAAGATCCATTTCGAAGTACCCTCCTCTAAGTGCAAAGTTATAAGTAATAACTTATTAAATAGCTACTTAAAAAAAGGCACTTCAGAAACAAAAATATGCCAATCTTTTTTTTCTTTGTTTAGAGTCTACAACTATTTAAATTACATTATGAGAAATAATTTAAATTGTAAATTTACTACCTATCATTGACAATTTTAAATTTCTCAACTCTTAAAGTTTGTAAATGAAAGTTTTTGAAGTAATTTAAATATCATAACATGTATACTTATTTTTTTTGTGAAAGGGAAATATCATTATATCACGTACATTGTATATTGACTGTATATTGATTGTCCGAAGGCTACAAAGTTTCTCGCTACGCCGCTATGAATTCTGATTATACTTAGATGAATTTTACTTTGACATTTTTCATATTTGTTTAATATGAAATACGAGGAAACACACCTATAGTTTTTGAAGTTATCTAAGTTATAACGTCGTGTAAATAATATTTATAATTGGAAACATTTATACTTAATTTTGTGAATATATAAAAACTATAAATTCTGAAACTAGAATAAAATGATTTATTTAAACCCAAGAGTTTACATTTTTCTAACCAGTAATAATACAATTAATTGGTCTAATTACCTACCTACGTTAAAATCGCGTAAGTTTGATATTTTTATTACTAAATATAAAATATTATTGACTAGTATAATATGTAGGTAATAATAATAATAATTTTATTTCAGCTACAAATTACTTAAACTAGTTAAACTCACTGAAAAGTTTTAATTAGATATCTATAGTGTTCATAAGTTCCCAAGTTTTACAATTTCGATTTTCATTGATTGTAATTCATTTTAAGTTAGTTTCATTTATACATTCAAGCAGTTACTT
Source organism: Macrosiphum euphorbiae (assembly GCA_949089665.1). Taxonomy (NCBI): domain Eukaryota; kingdom Metazoa; phylum Arthropoda; class Insecta; order Hemiptera; family Aphididae; genus Macrosiphum; species Macrosiphum euphorbiae. Next base: position 62,585,156 of record CARXXK010000001.1, on the reverse strand, counting down.
ACAAAAATGTTTACAGTTTATATACTGACCACAGATTAATGTATTATTATTATTCTTAATCATGTTTTATTTTTAATTTGAATACTCAATAAACACCAATTATTGTTCTTTATTAAAACTATAAGTATGGTTATACTATTGAAATATAATATTTAATCCTAAAACTATAATTTTCTATTTTTCTAATAATACATTGTATAATGACACACACGAAAATTAAACTCATACATTAATCAATTGATAGACGATAGTGTAGTGTATTGTTATGAAATGAGTTGTTATTAAAATAATTTGTTATGTGAAGTGTAAGTATGTACACTTGTTTTTGGTTTGTAATTTATTTTATAAACATTAAATATTTTTTTTATATTTTTATGTAATATTTATCCGTTTATATAATATTTTATAGGCTGGTTCATCTATATTATGCATAATATCAACAATCGACTTTGTATATGCCATAATCCGATATTCATCAATGATGGTGGTATTTAGTGTAGATATCTACACACCACTTTTAAAACTAATAACATTTGTAAGTAATCTGACTTTGACTTTTTTTGTACTTACATCATATTATATCCGATCATTAAAAACAACATTCTAGTGTACGTCAATGTTGACTTTAAGGATTCGATAAGTACTGTGATTTTCTGGCTTTGTCTAACACGCATGCGACGTAATATGGTTTTAGACGTGTCGTTTGCCAAACCTACCGATTGATCTAATGAAGAGATAAGAATTCTAATTTTAACTTGTCGTTAAGATTAGGTACTTGAGATCGACTTTATCACAGTTTTGATATTATCTCCCATATTCCTTAAAACATTATACTAAAAAAAGAGTAATTAAAATATTTCAATTTTTGGATAAGTTAAAACCAACAAATAAAAAATGTGGGAAAGTAGACTTGAGGACCAATTCAAATCTGTTTTCCGAATTTTTATCGCTTCGCACTATATTAATCGGAACTTTTGGCAAGGAAGTAAGGAACACGTCTAAAATCCTACGTCATGCGTATGTTAGACAAAGACAGAAAATCACGGTATCGAATCCCCTTAATTCATTAAAATTAATAAACACACGTCATGTGTAGGTGCATAGATACGTGACATGATCGAAACTGATTGTTTTGTATTTTTAATGTTCAAAAATTTAATGTATGGTTATAATATAATTTGGTCCATCATAACAGATTATACTAATTTGTTGTAGATACCAATTAAATGTATGAATTGATTTACAGGGATTTGTCACAGTTTTAATTAGTGCCAATCGAGCAAGAGGATTAAGGTCTTCAGGGTTAATATTTCTGTTTTGGTTATCCATGGCATTTTGTGGGATGGTTCAATATCGTACGGAACTCCGATTAGCATTTGATGATGTATTATAAACTTAACTTCAATCCTTTTTGATTTTTTGAACTACAGAAAATTGTACCTATAATTTATAACATATTTCCTTATGTTTAGGTGTCATTACATAACTACCCATTTACAAGTTACATGGTGTACTACCCAATTATTTTAATAGAGTTTGTTCTAAGTTTCTTTGCAGATGCTGAACCTAGGCTGTCTGACTATGACTCCGTCCAGGTAAATTTTCCAAAACATACTTGTATTAATAAATTGTTTTGTTAATATTTCTAAACGGTTAATCAATTTCCAGGTGCCATGCCCTGAAATGAAAGCTTCATTCCCATCCAAGGTACTATTTTTATGGTTTGACTCGTTTGCTTGGTCTGGTTATAAACGCCCAATAGAATCCAAAGACTTGTGGAATTTGAAGTATGACGATAGTTCACAAGAAGTATTTTCGGTGTTTGATAAACATTGGGAACGTTCAATAATTAAAGCAAAGTGAGTACTTAGTATAAACCTATAAGGAATGATTATGATGCAGATAGTATCTCGTAGTACCAAAATTATAAAATCTCGTAATGTTTACTAAAATATTAATTCAATGTCACGTAAAAGTTGTATATTTATATCTACTTATTGTTGTAATAAATAGAATGAAAAATAATTTACAGATTACAAGATAGTAAAAAAGTACATTCCATTAAAAATAAACCTAATGTGAGTGTAATAGATTCAAAATACACACATACAAAGCAATACCAAATATCGATTCTTCCTGTTTTATGTAAATCATTCGGCAGTACATTTTTATTTGGTTCATTTTTAAAATTAATTGAAGACTGCTTAATTTTTGTTAGTCCTCAAGTACTCAAATAAGTATTCAATTTATATTATAGTCTTCACGGCATGTTATAAATAAGTATTTTTTTAGGCAATTGATAAGTTTTGTTGAAAATTCAACAGAGCCTATATGGAGAGGATATTTTTATATTTTTCTCATGACGGTGACAGCGATGTTGCAAACATTAATATTATCTCAGTATTATTATCGAATGAATCTCGTTGGTATGCGTGTTCGCACTGCACTTACTTCTGCCATTTACCGAAAGGTACACAGTTAAGAAACCATTTTTATTTACAGTCAATATAATCCATAATAATTGTATTCAATTTATTTTTTTATACATTTTTTAACTCATTTTTATTAAGACTTTAAGAATTTCAAACACAGCGAGAAAAACATTCACAACCGGTGAAATAGTTAATTTAATGGCAGTGGACGCTCATAGATTTATTGATCTGATAACCTATTTAAATAGTATTTGGTCCGCACCATTACAAATTGCTCTTGCAGTATACTTTTTATGGCAGCTATTAGGATCAAGTGTACTTGCTGGACTAATTGTGATGATAGTATTAATTCCAATAAACGCTGCTGTGGCTAATAAATCAATTGAACTTCAGGTCAAACAAATGGCAAACAAAGATGAAAGAGTAAAATTAATGAATGAAATACTGTCCGGAATAAAAGTAATGTTATTTAAAAAAAAGTTATAAACAATAAACATAACATATTTTTGTATAAATATAGTACTTAGGTATGAATAATAATTTATAAATTAGGTCTTAAAACTATATGCTTGGGAACCAAGTTTTGAACAAAAAGTGTTGGATATTCGTGGAAAAGAAATTAAGATTCTTCGAAGGGCAGCGTATTTGAGTGCAGCTAATTCATTTATTTGGGGTTGTGCACCATTCCTGGTATGTAAATTTATCATAATTTTCATACATTTTATTTAATAACTAATAATTTATTAACGCTCTCGGAGCAACAATTAAAGTTTAAATTTTAATATTTCAAAATTTTATTCAGCTTTGTTAAAAGTTAAAAGTGTGTAGTGAAACACTAATTAGTTTCATAGTGTTTCAAAGAATGGAATTACTTTAAAAAAATCTAAATTGTACATTATATGACTATTATAATAACTTAAAATACAATATTTATTTGTTTGATATAGTAGATTTTATGTGAAACATAGGCATTGTTTTTGAATCGTTTCAATTTAACAAATTTTTTTTTTGATTCTTTAAAACCAAATTCTATAGCAGCGTAGACTAAGGAAATATATAGTGTTATTTGCAATTAAGATTCCTAGTAACATATTATGTTTGTCAATTAAGTATAATATTATAAAAGGTCTTTGAACAAAAATAGTATAATTATTGGATGATAGGTATGCCAAATGTTATAATAATTTTGCTTAAACCTTAAAATATCTTTTGATCTGATTGACCCTATGTATACCCAATTTATTAAAAATAATTAATCTTTGATATATTTATATATGGGTATGTATATTTGTCATTTATCCATCTAATAATTATTTAATAGGGGGACGGAGTGGCCAAGTGGTCTAAGGCGTCGGTGCGACGCTGCCGGCGCCGGTTCGATCTCGTGGTCATGGGCGGCATTTTTCTTCGGGCAAGTCACGGTGTCCGGAGAACAAATGCCGCCATCCTACACCCGGGCATTGCAGATACCTACGGGTGCCCAAATCAAAATTCTGCCAAAACCAACACACGTGTTAACAACCTACAGTACCACAGGCTAATGATCTTTGTTGACGAAGCCTCAACCCTAATAATAAATAAAAAAAAAATAATTTAATAATTTATGATATTTTATTATATTTAGGTATCATTAGTAACTTTTGTAGTTTATGTATTATCAGACGATAGCCATATATTGGATGTGCAAACAGATTTTGTTTCATTGTCTTTATTCAATATTTTACGTTTTCCATTAACTCTTTTACCAATGGTTGTATCGAGCATTGTTCAAGTATGTTATTCGTTGAAAGTCATCATAAATGTATAAACAAATGTTGCTGTCTTAATGAATTTATTAATTTCAATAGGCTAGTGTATCTGCAAAGAGAATAAATACATTTATGGACTCTGAAGAATTGGATCCAGATTCCGTCACTCATGATTCTAATGAAAGTAATTAAAAAATTATACTATTATTTATATACATATTAATTAAATACAAATAATTGCATTATATATTGGTTTAATTGTATTGATTAATTATGAGTAGAGGATCCAATTGTAATTGAAAATGGTATATTTACTTGGGGGAAACCAACTGAAGCACCAACATTATCTAACATAAATTTACGAGTCTTATCTGGACAATTGGTTGCTGTGGTAGGAACTGTCGGTTCTGGAAAGAGCTCTTTACTATCTTCTTTACTTGGTGAAATGGATAAAGTGTCTGGCAGAGCTAATACTAAATTAGGTGTATTCAATATAATATTTGTATTATGAGGAGTGATAATGTATTTTTTTTTAGGGATCAATTTCATATGTACCACAACAAGCCTGGATTCAAAATAAATCACTTAAAGATAATGTATTGTTCGGTCAGTCCTTTAATGATAGAGCTTATAATAAAGTTATCGATGCATGTGCATTAAAAACTGACTTACAAATGCTTCCAGCGGGCGATGACACAGAAATTGGTGAAAAGGTATTTATTAAATTCAAAAATTAGTATGTTTGTACCTATATAATATTGATAATGTTAAAGGGAATAAATTTAAGTGGAGGCCAAAAACAAAGAGTAAGTTTGGCGAGAGCAGTTTATAAAGAGAGTGACATCTATTTTTTTGACGATCCATTAAGTGCTGTTGATTCACATGTCGGTAAACATATTTTTGAACACGTTATTGGACCTACAGGATTGTTGCAAAATAAAGTAACAATATATTATTTAATAATACATTATCTTAATCTTTTTTTTTAACATATTTAATTATTATTTTTTTCAAAGACACGAATTTTGGTTACTCATGGTATAACTTATCTTAGAGAAGTTGATTTAATCGTGGTTATGAAAGATGGTAAAGTATCAGAGTCTGGCACATATAAAGAATTGCTAGATAAAATGGGAGATTTTGCTGATTTTATAATATTGCACATGCAAGAACAAAATGAATATAAAGTTGATGAAATAGGTAATATAAATGTAGCTTTGGTAATTGTAAAATTTTCTAGAAAAAGTACTTATTAAAATTGATTTGTTTAGAAATTGATAAGTTATTAGAAGACGCACCTGCAGATTTAAAAGAAAAATATGTTCGCCAGAGAAGTGAATCCAATCCGGTTTCTTCAACGCAAAGGTAATAAAAATAACTATAATTATAAAGTTTTTAATAACTAGTATAATCTAGTATGAAATATACTAGATGATTAATTATAATATTTAGACCAATATCTATTGATTCAAATAAACCAATATCTGGACCTGCCGTTGAAGAGAAAGCCAAACTTATTGAATTAGAGAAAGCAGAAATTGGCAATGTATGTGTGGGATTTTAAATAAATATACAAACGAAATATGTTATTTCCAATGATTTTTTTTTTACTTTTAGGTTAAATGGGATGTTTTCTCTCAATATATAAAGTCAATTGGACCTATATTTTGCATGTCTTCAGTTTTACTAACTTTTCTATTTCAAGGATTTTCTATTTTATCGAACATCTGGCTGTCTATATGGTCTAATGACGATAGTTCACTTAATCATAAAACAGAAAATGATAGCAAAAAGTTTTTCCACTTAACAGTTTACGGACTACTTGGCTTTGGTCAAGGTGAGTTTAAAAATTTCAATTTAAAAAATAAAAAGTACATAATTAAACTATGGATATATTTTCGATTTTTTAAACTATTTCAATTTATTTATTAATTTCCGTTTTTTTTTTGAGCATATAGGTATGGGTCTGACATTTATTTAATTTTATCTTTTTGGTACTGACAAAGTTATAGGTTATACAATATACACATATTATTTATATAGTATAATGTGTATAATTGAACATAATATACGTGATGTAATTATGACACAGTTGTCTGGTATTGGGAACATTTATTCAATAAGATTATGGCAACACGGCGTCCTGGATATGCAATTTAGCTACACCCGTACTACATTTTTCAACAATTTCAAAATACGAATGTTTTTTCTTTAATTCCGGTTTTTAGTTGAACAGTTTGAACAGTTTTGGAGGTAGCTCAATAGATTTTAGAGACTGGATTCAAAATTTTTGATAATAATTTAAATGTTTTCAATTTGAAGTAGAATATATTTATTGTGAAATTGTAGCTTGTTTATTTTGTATTTATTGTTACTCATTAACATTATTATCCAAACTAAAGGTATTTTTTTTTTAAGTTTTTGTATTTACTTTAATTTATATTTTTTTTTTTAGTTCTTTCTATAGTATTATCATCAATAACTTTTTTGTTGGGCACAATACTTGCTTCAGAAAAGTTATACAAATTGGTCAATGCACGCATTTTTAAAAATCCTCTAAGTCTGTTTGATATAACACCTATTGGACGTATATTGAACAGAGTATCTAAAGACATAGATACCATTGATAATATATTGCCACTGATGATTGAATCATTTAAACATATTTTAGTTTCGGTAAATTTAGATTTTTCTGAGATGTACATTTAATGAAATATTAATTGATTTAAATTTCATATTGAAAAATTGTACTTGGAATATAAATATATCGTATTAATTTATGAGCCAATACTTGCCTTGCATTTTTATTTTTATATAAATTAACACTAAAATATGATAATAGCTTGTATGTACATTGCATTTCGTGACGTACTAAATACACTAGCTTATTTAATTTATTAAATAATATATAATATATACAAATCTAGTGTGTTTTTTTAATTTTAATTTTTAGATTATTGGTACTTTGGTCGTTATTAGTTATAGTACACCCATATTTACAGCAGTGATTATTCCTATTTCTATAATTTATTGCATAATACAGGTAATTAATATTTATAATAATATTTTTTAAATTGCTAACAATTATTTTAAGATTTACCGTTTATTTTTATACACAGAGATTTTATATTGCGACATCGCGTCAGCTGAAGAGACTCGAGTTTGTAACTCGTTCCCCGATTTATTCGCATTTTAGCGAAACAGTTACGGGAGCTTCATCGATTCGTGCTTATGGTCTAGAATCCAAATTCATACTTGAATCCGAACAAAAAGTAGATATTAATCAGTCAAGTTACTATCCAAATATCGTGGCCAATAGGTATAATAATAGTCTTTATAATCATTTTATGTACGTACTTTGAGTTTATTATTTTCTTTGGAATAATTTTAGTTGGCTAGCTGTAAGGTTGGAAACTATTGGTAATTTTATTATTTTCTTCTCTGCGTTGTTTTCGGTTATGGAAAGAGATACGTTAAGTCCTGGTATTGTTGGTTTGTCCATCGGGTATGCTCTACAGGTATGCATTTGTTTTATTTAAAAAAAGAGAACAATTATTAGTATTTTTCAATGTAATTTTATCTTGTTTAGATCACACAATCACTCAATTGGTTAATTCTTATTACTTCTGAAATCGAAACTAATATTGTGTCAGTAGAACGTATTAAAGAATACGAGAAAACGCCACAAGTAATATATTTAAATAATGTTTGCTTAAACTTATAAACTTCATTAATTGTACACACATAAACACAAATATAATTTAAGGAAGCTGCATGGGAAGTACCGTCTACTCAGCCACCCAGACAATGGCCAACTAACGGAGAAGTTCAATTTAAGAACCTTAAAGTTCGTTATCACGAAGGTTTAGATTTAGTATTGAAAGGCTTGGATTTATTAGTGGAAGGAGGCCAAAAGGTGATTATAGAGGAAATATAAGGAATGTGTCTGTAAAATAACGTTACTAATTTAAAAAAATGTAGGTGGGAATAGTTGGGCGTACAGGAGCCGGAAAATCGTCTTTGACTCTTAGTTTGTTCCGTATAGTCGAAGCTGCCGAAGGATCAATTCTTATCGACGGCATTGATATATCTAAAATTGGATTGCATACTTTACGCAAACGTCTCACAATTATTCCACAGGCAATTATCCGGACATTATTTATTGGTTGAAAAAATACATAATAAATTAAATTAATTTGATAGGATCCAGTATTGTTTTCTGGAACATTGAGAATGAATTTGGATCCAACTAATAATAATACTGACGCACAGCTATGGAGCGCCTTAACACTTGCCCATTTAAAAGCGTATGTAGTAGGGCTGGATGGTGGTTTGGATTATGAAGTGTCTGAAGGAGGAGATAATCTTAGGTGATTATGAACAATAGTCAAAATAATAATTTATTTTTAATTTGAAAATTGTTCGTTGCATGGGGCTTTATACTAACAAATTATTATAATAATTTCTTGTGAGTGTCTTCGGATGGTTGGAATTTTTTCCCTTAAATGAATGGAAGTGTTTTTTTAAACAATAAAACATAGCTGCTTAAATTCTGAGGAAAAATATTGAAATATTTTTTAAATACTCAAATATCTATGTATTTTAAATACTTTCTCAGATTACCTGTAATTAAAATTAAATACTAATTTACAAATACTTAATATTTGTTTTAGTTTTAATTTTAATCACGTAAAATAAAAAAAATTAAATTAAGTATTCATTGAATTTTTAAAAATATATATTTATTTACTGTGAAATATAATCGAATGAAAATTCAAATATTACTTTAACCAAATGGTACGGTGTAAAATGATCTATAATATTACCGTAAAATATTAAAATCTGTTGAGTTAATTTTCAAGATAAAAACAATTTGAAAGTATCTACAAATATGTTTTTATTGAGTATTCAAATATTAATTGCTTTTGGACACAATGCTTTTGTATCTGTATGTGTACTGCAATTTTAAAAAGTTCCTTTTACGATACTGTTAAACCGACATCGTGTGTAATACTGTATGCCAGATAATAATGCTATGGATTGTAAACAAACAGGCAAAAATATAGTTGATTATATTTATGTCAATATTAAAAAAAATTAACAATATTTTATTCTTCTCTATCTTTTCATTAACCATTGTGTTTCAGCGTGGGCCAAAGGCAATTGGTGTGTTTGGCAAGAGCATTATTAAAGAAGACAAAAATATTAGTGTTAGACGAAGCGACGGCGTCAATCGATTTGGAAACAGATGATCTCATACAAACAACCATACGAAGTGAATTCCAAGACTGTACAGTGTTGACGATCGCTCATCGTCTGAACACCATTATGGATTCTGACAAGTACTTAAACTAAACAAAATTATGTCGAACGGAGTTTTTGGATATAAGTATATAACCAATATTTTGAATTCGTTGTTTCCGTGTAGGGTAATTGTTTTGGACAATGGTTTCATGATCGAATACGACTCCCCTGCCAATTTGCTACAAGACAAATCGTCGGCTTTCCATTCGATGGCAAAGGACGCAGGTCTAGCTCAATAACTGCAATGTTATTACAATAGCGCAGGCGCGCAGCACTTAGGTTTTTATTTCCTTAACCTTATTTTACAAAAAAATGTATTAATATCTGGACGGATAATAATTTATTCAAATGTCACATATAATTTTGTCAAATAATCGTAAATAATATTTTTTTCGAACGTCGTTTGCCCTTAACCAGCACTGCATAGCCGTCAAATTCGGTCTGTCTTATACCAATCTCGCTTAAGCCTGTTATTTTTGTTTGTTTTACAATGATCATATTATATTTATATGATTTCTTTGTATTTTTTCTCTGGTTCATAATAATATTGCATAGAATAAATATTATTGTATGTGATTGGTAAGTGCCACTATCTATTTTTTGTAAACTAATTGTTTTCCTGATTGAATTGTTGTTTGTTATAAATTTTAATTTTCCACAATAGCAGTCTGCATCGGATTGCGAATACTTACTGTTGTTCGCGATATTTTATAATTATATATGTTTACTAGATATTAATTTATTGTTAATTATTTCTAGTACACGTGGTATGAAATAGTCACGGCACCTACCTAATTTACTGTACAACATAATATTGTGTGCAGTGTTTTATACTCAACCAATGACATTTTTCTACTATCAAATAAAATACAGATTTTATAATATTATCTTATTTTGTGTAAATAAGCTCATCAAATTCTTTTACTTAATATTACAAGTAAACAAATTTATTGATAATTGGGTTTTGGAGCACTATTACTGCTCCAAAAGGCGGTAACAGACTTACAAATAATCACACATCGTTATAAATCTGATCGTCAACTCTACGCTCTGATTTCAAAAACTTACACAAATCTAAAACTTTTTACCTTACTTAAATACCTTGATTAAAATAAATATACCCAAAAAAATCGAAAATGGTTATAATTATAACCAGGGCTCGTAAGCTCATGTATCTGCATGTTTTTTTTGCTACACAGGAAAACATGCTAACTGTGATACAAATCCGTTTCATAACAATAGTAATAATAATATGAAGTTTGATAGTGCATGTTTTTGCATGTTTTGGGTGTAAAGTCATATTTGGCATATAGTTGATTTTTTACAGTCATTAGTGCATATTATTTCATAAAAATATTTTTTAGACAAATATTTGAAAAGTTTCTTCCGATTTTTGATATCTTGTTCCAATCGTCCAATATCGCATGGTAAATTATAACGGTTTTTTTAAATTTTTTATTGATTAATTATTTAGCTAATTAATAAAAATATCGAAAATCGGGCTTCTTACGATTGTAAAAAAAGTTCTACTCTACAATTTTTATAATAGGTATTTTTACTGTAAACTACTTCAATAAGCCGTATTACTTGAATTACGAAACCATGGTTTTATGCCATATTTTGTCTACTAGTGCTCCCTCTTAAGTTGGAAAACATAAAAAATACACTTATAAAATATATATTACTAAATTATCTCAAAATGAAAAACCTAATATTTAATTCCAAATGTTTTCATTGTTGGTGCTGAATATGGGTGTATACAAATTAGACAAAAATGACTACCTAATTAAAATTTATAAAGATGTCAAAGCTATTTGAACTTCACAAGTATTTTTATTTTTTATTTTATTAATTTTGACTGTTAAATATATAAAAATAAAAAGGAATAAAATACTTTTAAAATGTATGGATTTATTCTTATTATTTTAAAATTTGGTCATGTTTTTTTTACATAATGCATATTTTGAGTTCATAATTTAAAAATGTGAAGGCATATAAATGCATATTTTCGAACTTTTAAGTGCATATTTTAATGCATATTTTGACAATTTTTGGTGCATGAATGCATGCTTATTTATGCATTTTTTAGTGCATGAAGTTACGAGCCCTGATTATAACAAATTGCTTTATTTTTTATATGTACTTCTGTTACAATAATATATGAACTGTACTTATATAATTATGAAGTGTATTGGGTAAGATTTTTGGCCGTCAATTTATTGGTTATTTGCACATAGATCGAATGATAATTAAGAATATGTCAGTGCACTATTTGTTTTCTCTCTCTAGCCCACGTGCAACATTTACAAAACGCATTTACGCAGAATCATTTTTTTTATGTTTTTAAGTTATCTTAGAATAAAAACACCCATTAAAAAAACAATCAAGAATAATAGTTTTGAGGGAATGGCATATCGATTTACAAAATTTTTTTTGTTTATTTTGAAAGTCAAATAACAATAAAATATATAATAGTTATGTCATACCTACCCTCAAAAATATTATCCTCCATCATTTTTGTAATAGTTGATTTCACTCTAACATTACTCAAAAATCATAAAAAAACGATTTAAGGTGAAATCGTTTTATTTATGTTGCTCTAAGGTCTGAGACAGAAAATATATATTGCACTGACATCCTCTTAACAATTTCAACTAAATAAGATGTCCAACAATATGTGCAAATTCCAAAATCAATACAATTAAGTAATAATTGTGCTGTATAGTTACAGGTGGCGTGTGCTTCAAATATATCGATGATGTAATGAACTATAAGTCATTATTCTGGCCTTAAATAAAGCATAATAACCTCGAAGATAAGCTGTGTGAACGCATAGCGAATATTTATTGCTATGATTAAAAACTCTTGAGAATACAATTGTACTTGATATTTGTTTTGGTAAAGTTAACCAAAACATGAAACTGCTGCCGAATCGGTTAATTCGTACTAATCCAATCGAATACTAATCAATAAGTAATAACATAGAAATGAAGATTAATTGTGTGGACCAGTTTTATTTAGTTATTACCAAAAATGAACTGAAATAACTTTGTATCAATCCGTCAGTTCAACGAAATATTTTAATCAAACAGGTTACCTATACGAGCAAAAAGTCTTTAAAACCGAGAGAATTTTTTTTTATCAGAATTCAAGTACCTATATAAGTATCTATCACTCTATTTATATTATCTTTGTAAGGGTATATAATATATATAAAGATGTCACTACAGTTTAGAGCATACACTTATAAAATTAGTTAAATGAAACCGGTTTGAGCAATAAAAATTGATTAAAGGATGTATAGAACTTCAGGTTTCATCACGGTTTAAATTTATCTATGAATAATACTTGAGGGCCATAGAAAATGAATATACCAACTACCAAGACTCAAATCGAGATATAAAAACGAGATACAAATCTTCAATTAAAATCTTTTATTAACTTATCATCTTATCCCATCGAAAATACTACAGAATAAAATCTTGTTATAATATGATAACAAACATTGTCGTTCAGTTGTCTGGGTTGAAATCAAAACACGCTATAACATAAGTGAATAATTTACTCACCATTTTCTTCACAACAAAAAACACAACTTTAATTCGTAGAATATCAAATAATGTTAACAATAATATAAATATTAAAATTATGCATTTATACTACTTGAATTATCATAAATCATAATATTATTGTACTAGTATTTTAATACATTTTTAATGAATTTGGTTTTTAGCTTTTAATGCTCTATTTTATAATGATTATTCTTATGTTATGTAATGCGCCTAATTTTTTTCAAAATATTTTCGTGATTTCTAGAGTGAATTTAAGAGATTGTCTTATACTAAATAGTCAGGTTAATGCTTCAGTTTTAAACTTCAGTATCTTGTTCGATTGGAAAGTGAATATTGTTGGTGCATTGGGGAAGTCAAAATTTAAAATTCCTAGTAATTTTAAAAAGCGCCAAGAAAAACAAAAGAAAAATTAAGGAAAACGAGAATTTTTACTCAAAATCGGTTTTCCACAAAATCGATTTTGGTTTTTGGTTTAACTCTATAACAAATGAACGTAAATACATGAAATTTTCACTGGTAGTTTATATTTGCATTTTCTATAGGTACACGATAAAATTTTGATTTGTTTTAAACTGTTAAGGAACATTTCCAGTTTTCAATTTTATTAGTATTTTTTTCTATGAATGTCAATAAAACTTTATTTTTTGGGTAAAAAAGCTTGAGAATTAAATACAAGGCTCCTACTATATTGTTACAATGAAATTTGAAAAATATTAAAAATTCTTAGTCTCAATTTTTTTTTATAAGCATTTGAAAGCTAATTATTTTATGTTGAGAATTCATAAAAATTTTTCTTTTTAAATCTTAGATTTTAATTATTCATAAGTTGTCTATCTTTATCAAAAAAAAAATTTCTACAAGCAAATCAAATTAAATTTTTATAAGTGTTTGAAGTTCATATTTGACAATATTGAGTATTCATTCGATTTCTCATTTAGCGGTTTTGTTATTTTGTTGTTATTCAAAAACAAATAACTGTAGATACATAAAAATTTTACTGAATGTTTATATTTTCATTTTCTATACACCAGAAAATATTTAAAATATTTAGACTCTTTTTGAGCTGTTTACGGGCATTGTCGGCTTTCAATTGATGTTTTTAGAAAAAAAAAACTAAAAAAAATGGAAACTGAAAATATCAGTAAACAGCTTAAAATAGGTCAAAATATTTGGAAAATGTTATGGTGTATAGAAAATGGTAATATAAATATTTAGTCAAAATTTCATGTACCTAAGGTCATTTGTTTAAGAGTTGCACCAAAAACCTAAATCAATTTTCTCAAAAACAGATTTTGCGTAAAAATTCCCGTTTTTCCTTAATTTTTCTTTTGTTTTTCAAGGCGCTATTGAAAACTACTGGAAAATTTTTGCTTTTGATCCGTCAAAGTACCAACCGGTTTAATTTTTCTATTCGTAAAAATTTTTCTTTTTAAATCTAAAATTTTAAAATGTAATACAAGATTCCTTCTAAGAATACCTACCTTTATCAAAAAATGTCTGTAAGAAAGTCAAATTAAATTTTTATGAGCGTTTGAAATTCAAATTTTTACAACATTGGATATTCACTCGATTTCTCATGTAGCGATTTTCTTATTTTGTTGTTATTTAAAAACCAATGACTGTAGATACATGAAAATTTCACTGAATGTTTATTTTATCAATTCTTATACTTGATAAAATTTTCAAAATATTTCGACTTTTTTTGAGCTGTTTACGGACAATTTAATATTTAAATTTTTTTTTCTGTGAATATCAATAAAGTTTTATCTGTTTGTAAAAGTACTTAAGCACAGTTTATTTTTATAGTAATTTTAAGTTCAAATTTGGAAGAAATTACATATTGAAAACCTAGATTAACTATTTTAGTTATTTTATTGTGATTGTATAATACGTATTATTCGTGGGTAATAGAAACTCCTAAAGTATAACTATTATCTATCTATTATAGTATCACGGTTTGTTGTTGATGTATAACAAGTTATAAGTACCTAATGGCTATTTGATATGATTAATTTGGAATTTATTATAGGTCTAATTTTTTTTATAGGTACCTATTACGGGTCAATTTTTTTTAATACCTTAGATAAGTATATAATATGTCTTATACCTAGACTGACATACCGTCTCCGCTCAGAGTCGTTTTTCTTATACAATGATATTACATTATTGAATTCAAAATTAATACCATTAATTATACAGTGACCCACTTATAACCTACTGTACAGCAGAGCGACTTTTTATTTAGACCTATAGTAAATAATAAAATACAATTTTCAAATGTTTTCCTTGTCATTAGTGTCTTTATCATTGTATAAAAATAGAGTTTATAGGTGTTCAGTGTTGTTATGTTCATACTAGTACAATATCTATTATGATTTAAACAACTTGTTGTGAATCTATTTATTTGCATAAAATTAATAGCTAGGCTACATTATGTATAAGTACTTATATTATTTTTTACTGGCCTATTTAAACAAACGAAGAATACAAAGTGGGCGCTTGAAGTAGTATTATACACTATTGAGGTTTTTTTTATGGATTCGAGCAATGTTCCTTAGGTTAGCCTCCGACTTCGGCAAATCAATTAGTAAAATGATCCAATTATTGCAAATGGACTTGAAATTTATTTTTTAGAATTTGCAAATCAATATTTTGTTTAGCTATTTAATAAAATCTCGGTTTTTTGGTATCCACCAATAAAATTCTTGTAAGACTCGTCAAATACAATATACAAATTTATTTAAAAAAAATAATTCGTCATTATTTTGCAAGATAATAAGATAATATCACTTTCTTGAATCGATCGGCAAAGTCGGGATAGTTGGATCCCCTCAATCGTTTTCAGCTTATACATCAAATGGCTTAAGTATTTGCACTTTCTAAAAATCAATACATTCCCAAAACAATGGTGCATTTTTTTAAAAATCCAAGAAATCGGACATCGGTCTAAGGCAGAACATTTTTAAACCTTAATTCTTTTGAATTCCCACTCGTCAGGAATCTCAATTGCGTGATATTATCTCACGTGTAATAAGTGAGTCGTCCCGAAAACGCAAAGAAAACACACGTCACATATCTTGAGCAGTATTATATTATCATATTACAGATAGACCATATATTATTGAGATACTACAACTACAGTTGCACTCATTTCGTTACTGATCAACACTGTTATCTCGACCTGTTGCAAAGTAGTGTGGCTACGTCTCGGTCGGTCCCATAGATTATATTACTGTTGGTCATCAGTCTCGCTAAAGAGTGTACGCGACGAGCACGCAATTTCTTTTACGCACACTTACTGATTTCACTACCTAATCTTTGCACTATAATCATTGCGTGTCTTCGTGTTTACTAAACAGTGATATATATTGCAAATGAACTAAGCTTTTCGTTGTTCACTCACACATCTATTCAAATGGAGTTATCCGGCATGGACAGATTTTGCGGATCCACTTTTTGGGTAAGTCTCAGGTTTTCGTGCAGACTTTTTGTAAATTTTTCTGTGGCCATTTAAACAACCATAAAACATATGCTTATATAGTAATTAGTATTGTATATTGTATTGTTATTTACGTGTTGAAAATACAACTCCGACGTGTCGGTGTGTAGACGTCGATACCAATATTATTGAATCTCTGTTTTCGTATATATTTAGGACTGGAACTTATCCTGGAACACCACCGATCCTGATGTTACACCGTGTTTTGAAAAGACGTTTCTAGTCTGGGCACCATGCCTATTTTTGTGGCTTTTTTCTCCACTAGAGATCTATTACTTAGTGAATAGTAAATACAGGGACATACCATGGAACTGGCTCAATATGGTGAAAGTGGTAAGGTTTTTTTTCTTTGGCTCTATTAAATATTTATTACCGGGTTTAAATGTTATATAATAATTATATTTGGAAAAAATACACTTTATGTTGTGAATAAGTATAAATCATAAAATTAAATTCTAAAAATAGATTAAGATTATTTAGTTAAACCAAAGGCTTCACATTTTTATGTTCGGTAGTAATGTTATTACATTTCTCGTCTATGTACAATCCTACAATAAAATCGCACAAATATTCCAGACTATAAAATATTATTAACCTGTATAATAAATATAAAATTGTATTTCAACTGTAATATATTAATTTACATTTTTGTTAAATTATTTAAACTCAAAAATTTTAACTATATAAAATATTATCATGTTTATAAATTCATAAGTGTTACATTATTATGTTGGATTATGTTTGGATAATATGTATAGTAAAACACACACACACACACACACACACACACATACACACACGAAAACTAGCATAAATCAATCCATCGACAGACGGTAGTGTAGGTGTATTAAATTGTTATGAAATGAGTAACGTTAACTTGTTATCTGAACTGTTATTGTGTACACTTATTTTTGGTTTTTAATTTCTTTCATAAAGATTAAATATTTTTTGACGTTTTTATATAATATAATTATCTGTTTATATATTTTATAGGCTGGTGTATCTACATTATGTATAATATCAACACTCGATTTTGTATATGCAATAATCCTATATTCATCTGGGATGGCTGTATTTAGTGTAGATATCTACACACCACTTATAAAACTAATAACATTTGTAAGTATTCTGATTCTAAGATATGTTTGGACTAAGATCATATCCGATCATTAAAAATAATATTTTAGTGGACATCAATATTTTCTTTGGAGTTAAATAAAACCAAACTTGGTTAGAAATCATCAACATAAGTTTAAGTCATTAATATTAATTCATGTATAGGTATGTGATATGAAAGATACTGATTGTTTTGTAGTTTTTAATATTTAATATTTTGGTGTGTGATTGTAATATAGCATCATTCATTCATCAGAGATTATACCTCTATATTTTGCTATACATTTTTACCTATTGAATTGAAGAATTGATTTACAGGGATTTGCCACAGTTTTAATTATTGCCAATCGAATAAGAGGATTAAGGTCATCTGGAATAATATTTCTGTTTTGGTTATCCATGGCATTTTGTGGGATGGTTCAATATCGTACGGAACTCCGATCAGCATTTAATGATGTATTATAAACTTAATATCCATCTTTTTTGATTTATCAAACTACAGAAAATTGTACCTATAATTTATAATATATTTCCTTATGTTTAGGTTCCATTACATAACTACCAATTTATAAGTTACATGGTGTACTACCCTATAATCTTAATAGAGTTTGTTGTAAGTTTCTTTGCCGATGCCGAACCTAGGAAATCTGACTATTATTCTGTCCAGGTACATTTTCCAACACATTCTCGTATTTTATTAATTATTTAATACACATTTCTGTATGGTTAATCAATTTCTAGGTACCATGTCCTGAGATAAAAGCATCATTTCCATCTAAGGTAATATATTTATGGTTTGACTCATTTGCTTGGTCTGGCTACAAGCGCCCCATAGAACCCAAAGATTTATGGAATATGAACTATGACGATACTTCACAAATTGTAGTTTCAGTCTTTGATAAACATTGGAAAAATTCTTTAATTAAAGCGAAGTAAGTACCAAGTATATACCTATTAGGAATGACGATGATGCAGATCATTGATTTGTAACTCATTAGTACCAAAAGTCCAAAACCACATAATGTTTACTAAATTCTTAAATCAATGTCACGTAAAAATTGTTTTTGTGTATTATTAATTATTATAATTAGTAAGTACCTATCTACTTATTATTGTAATAAATAAAATAAAAAATATTTTACAGATTACATGATAGTAAAAAAGTACATTCCATTAAAAATAAACTTAATATGAGTGTAGATGATACAAAATACACACATCAAAATCAATACAAAGTATCAATTCTTCCTGTTTTATGCAAATCATTCGGCAGTACATTTTTATTTGGTTCATTCTTAAAATTAATTGACGATTGCTTAGTTTTTGTTAGTCCTCAAGTACTCAAGTAAGTATTTCATTTATAATACAGTCTTCACGGCATGTTATAAATAATACTTTTTTTTAGGCATTTGATAAGTTTTGTTGGAAATTCGACTGAGCCTTTATGGAGAGGATATTTTTATATTTTTCTCTTGATGATGACAGCGATGTTGCAAACGATAATATTATCTCAGTACTATCATCGTATGTACCTCGTTGGTATGCGTGTTCGTACTTCACTTACTTCTGCCATTTATCGAAAGGTATACATTTAAGCAACCTTTTGTATTTACAGTCAATATAATCCATAATAATTGAGTTCAGTATATTTTTTTTATACATTTTTTAACTAATTTTTTAAAAAGTTATTTTTTTAAACTTTTTAACTTAACTGGTTAATTATTTTTGTTTTTACCTTATTAACTTATTCAGTTAAAAGTTTTATGGTTGTAACTTAAGTTTTTATGTTAATTATCTTTGTCGTGCGGTTAAGTTAATTTTTTTTTTCGTGTCATGCGGAAACAACTAGACATAACTGATTCGGTGACTCTTTTTCGATTTTTGTAATTTTTTTTCTAATCATATATTATTATAATAATCTCATTTTTACACAGTGTTAAACGTCTTAATAAGTGATTGTGCAAATTAAAATACTAGGGAATTTTATTACTTAAAAATACTGAGGTAAGGTTAGTTTATTTACCATCTCAACTTTAAACTTATCTAATTAAATTTTTTTTGTTAACTTCTAACTTAACTGAATTGGCAATTTAATTTAATTAATTTAACTTAACACAGTTATTTATTTTCTTTAACTTCCCCACCTTTGGTATTTACAGTTAGTATAATTCATAATAATTGCGTTCTATATATTTGTTATTTATATATTTCTTAACTAATTTTTTAAGGCTTTAAGAATTTCAAACACAGCAAAAAAATCATTCACAACCGGTGAAATAGTTAATTTAATGGCCGTGGATGCATATAGATTTATTGATTTGATAACTTATTTGAATATGATTTGGTCTGCACCATTACAAATTGCTCTTGCAGTATACTTTTTATGGCAGCTATTAGGACCCAGTGTACTTGCTGGACTATTTGTGATGATTATATTAATACCAATAAACGCCGCTGTGGCTGATAAATCAATGAAACTTCTCATCAAACAAATGGCAAACAAAGATGAAAGAGTTAAATTAATGAATGAAATATTGTCCGGAATAAAAGTAATGTTTTTTTAATGATAATTTTAAACAATAACCATAATACATTTTTGTATAAATATAGTACTTATGAATAATAATTTATAAATCAGGTCTTAAAACTATATGCTTGGGAACCAAGTTTTGAACAAAAAGTATTGGATATTCGAGGAAAAGAAATTAAAATTCTTCGCAGTGCAGCTTATTTGAGTGCCACTACTTCGTTTATTTGGTCGTGTGCACCATTCCTGGTATGTACTTTTTACTAATAAAAATTTTCCTAAAACGAATTTATTTATAACACTTAAAATAATATTTATGAACTTTTTATGTAATGAATGTTTTTTTGTATAGTTTTAAGAGCAATTTTTAGGTACCTACGTGTGTTCCGCTGCAGAACAAACAAATTAATATTGCTTAAAAGTTCAGAATATTTTTTTTTTATTGACAGAAATTGATTGATGTAATAAATTTAATTTCAAACATAGAAATCTTTTTTAATCTTTTATATTTATAAATCAAAACTATTTGTGAACTAAATTCTACAATGGAGTAGAATAATGTAGAAAAAATAAAATTCAGATCCCTAGTTGCATATTTTATTTATTTAAATAGGTTTAATGGTTTATAAACTCGTTAGCATAAATGATTATTGAATGAAATTTCAAATGCTATAATTATGCTGAAATCTTTAAATATATAATGAACTGGTTGACCTTATTGGTAAACATTTAAAATAATTAAACTATGATACATATTTTATATCTAGGTATATATTAATAATTAATATATACAATTATTGTTATTATCTGTTTAATAGTTATTGAATAATATATGGTATTTTATTATACTTAGGTATCATTAGTAACTTTTGTAGTATATGTATTATCAGACGATAGCCATATATTGGATGCACAAACAGCTTTTGTTTCTTTATCTTTATTCAACATTTTACGTTTTCCATTATCCCTTTTACCAATGGTTGTGTCAAGTATTGTTCAAGTAAGTGGTCCATTTACAGTCATCGTAAATATATAAATAAATGCTGTTATCTTAATGAATTTATTAATTTTAATAGACTAGTGTATCAGCAAAGAGAATAAATACATTTTTGAACTCTGAAGAGTTGGATCCAGATTCCGTCACTCACGATTTTAATGAAAGTAATTAATAAATTAAATTTTTTTTAAATAACAATTTATAAAATAAAAATAGTTTTATATATTGGTTTAATTGTATTGATTAATTTTGAGTAGAGGATCCAATTGTAATTGAAAATGGTACATTTACATGGGGGAAACCAACTGAAGCACCAACATTATCTAACATAAATTTACGAGTCTTATCTGGACAATTGGTTGCTGTGGTAGGAACTGTCGGTTCTGGAAAGAGCTCTTTACTATCTTCTTTACTTGGTGAAATGGATAAAGTTTCTGGCAGAGCTAATACTAAAGTATGACAATTAAATATTATATGTGTAATATGAGTAATACTAAAGGACTTTATGTTTAGGGATCAATTTCATATGTACCACAACAAGCCTGGATACAAAATAAAACACTTAAAGATAATATATTGTTCGGTCAGTCCTTTAATGATAAAGCTTATAATAAAGTTATTGATGCATGTGCATTAAAAACTGACTTCCAAATGCTTCCAGCAGGCGATGTCACAGAAATTGGTGAAAAGGTATTTTCTATAATTAAATAATGTATTTGTACCTATATAATATTGATAACTTTATAGGGAATTAATTTAAGTGGAGGCCAAAAACAAAGAATAAGTTTGGCAAGAGCAGTGTATAAAGAAAGTGACATCTATTTTTTGGATGATCCACTAAGTGCTGTTGACTCACATGTCGGTAAACATATTTTTGAACACGTTATAGGACCTACAGGATTGTTGAGAAAAAAAGTAACAATAATATATTTTATTACATTTTCGTAATCTTGATTTTTAACATACTAAATTTTTATTTCAAAGACACGAATTTTGGTCACTCATAGTATAACTTATCTCAGAGATGTTAATTTAATTGTGGTAATGAAAGATGGTCAAATATCAGAGACTGGAACATATAAAGAATTGATTGATAAAAAAGGAGATTTTGCCGATTTCTTACTATTGCACATGCAAGAACAAAATGAAATTGACGAAACAGGTAATATAAATGTAGCTTTGGTAATTCAAACACTTTCAATTTAAAGTATTTATTGAAATTGATTTATTTAGAAATTGATAAGTTATTAGAAGACGCACCTGCAGATTTAAAAGAAAAGTATGTTCGCCAGAGAAGTGAATCCAATTCGGTTTCTTCAATGCAAAGGTAATAAAAATATCAATAATAATAAAGGTCCTTATTATAACAAACTCATACGAGATGATTAATTAAAATATTTAGGCAAATATCTATTGATTCAAATAAATCAACTCCTCGACCTGACGTGGAACAGATAGCTAAAATTATTGAATTAGAGAAAGCAGAAATTGGCAATGTATGTGTGTTTTTTTTAATAAATATATAAATCAAACATTATGTAATGA
Source organism: Macrosiphum euphorbiae (assembly GCA_949089665.1). Lineage (NCBI taxonomy): Eukaryota > Metazoa > Arthropoda > Insecta > Hemiptera > Aphididae > Macrosiphum > Macrosiphum euphorbiae. The sequence goes on along the minus strand of CARXXK010000001.1, from coordinate 62,562,416 downwards.
TTTAATTAAAATAACATTTTAGATTCTGAGCGGAGCAAGGAAGCTAGTGGTTTTACAATGGTGTTTATTTTTTTTTTTTATATCCTGTATACAAAATTTCTACCAGAAGGAGTTCTTTGATTTCAACATATAGTACCTTATCTTTTAGCAAATTGGACCAAGATGGTACTTTAGAGAGGTCATTTTTCGATTTTCTCAATAGTTATTTAATGCCACGGGAAAAAGTACTGAAAAATTACGAAAAACCGCTTAAAATGGGATTTTAATTTCTAACAATTTGTTTATCACCGTAGCAACGAATAAAAAAAATAATAATAAAATAAATAAAATAATTAATGACAATATAAAATATACAGACTGACAAACCGTCTCCGTTCAGAATCGTTTTTCTTATACAATGATATTATATCATTGAATTCAAGTTTAATACAATCCATTAAACAATGACCAACTTGTAACCTACTGTACAGCTGAGCGACATCCACTTACCTGCCTTTTTTTTTTTAACTTTTAGGTTAAATGGGATGTATTCAATCAGTATATTATGTCAATTGGACCTATATTTTGCGTAACTTCAGTTTTACTAACTTTTTTATTCCAAGGACTTTCTATTTCATCGAACATCTGGCTGTCTGTATGGTCTAATGACGATAGTTCGCTTACTCGAGAAACGGAAAATGATAGCAAAAGGTTTATGCACTTAACAGTTTACGGATTACTTGGCTTTGGTCAAGGTAAGTTTGAACATTTCAATTTTAAAAATATAAAAGTACAAAAATAAACTATGGATGTAAATTTAGTTGAATATTAAATTTCTAGATTAGTTTTAATTTTATCTATTAATTACCATTTTCGTGTACATTTTTTTGGCTCTTTTTCAAATTATATCTATTTATTTAATGACTAAGTTATATTTAATTCATGGATTATGTGTATAAATTAACATATACGTGATTTAACCATTGATACAGTTGTCTGGCATTATAAATTATAATTCCTTTGTATATTTTTTGAGCATTCCTAAAATATGATTATAGTAACACGGCGTCCTGGTTATGCAATTTAGATACCCCTTAACCGCACATTTATAATTTTAGAATAACTTCAAAAGACAATTTTTTTTTCTGAATTTAGTTCCATGATCTAACAGTTTCAAGGTTAGGTTAGTTTGGTTCAAAAACATTGACTAATATTCACTTTTATACTCTAAACAGCTCAAACAATGTTCACACAAATATTATTCGTCTATTATTTAAATGTTTTTTAGTTATGTAATGTATGTAATACTTTTTTATGCATTTCTATGATGTTTATTTACTATATTATTACAACTAATTAATATATAAACAAAAATTTGTTTCTTTTTTTATGTTTATGTTTCATTTGTGTATTTATGGTAATTTAATATTTTTTATAGTTGTTTCTACAGTATCATCATCAATAACTTTATCGCTGGGCTCTGTTCTTGCTGCTGAAAAGTTTTACAAATTGATCAACGAACGAATTTTTAAGAATCCTTTAAGCTTGTTTGATACAACACCTATTGGGCGTATATTGAATAGAGTATCTAAAGACATTGATACCATTGACAATATATTGCCTATGATGATTAGATCTTTTATAGAAATTCTAGTTTCGGTAAGTTAAGATTTTTGTTTTAGATGCATAATAATATGAACTATGTAGAAGGACTTACATTGTTTCGAATCTAAAATATTTTAAAATACGTTGTCAAAAAAAGGTATAATATATGTTATAGAAATATTTATAAAAATAAAATTTATGTAATATAATTATTAATTAATTGCTTTTAGTGATAACATATTTATAGATCTAATTATAAGAATATGTAGACGTGTGTACTGTCATAGGCGAAACTATAAATTTTTATTAGGGCAGGTCAAATGAAAAATATTTTTATTTTTTTTTATTTTTACAAGATATTTACAATCTATTCATACATAGAATTATAAGCAAATTAGATAATAGTATTAAAAACATGAGTTATATGACGGAAGAAGCCACCCTGATGATACTACCTATTTTGTTTAGAGTTTAGGAGGATTTGAACTAGGATTCAAGCATCTAGCAGGACACCAATTACGTTTGAGACTTCTGACGGTGTTACCCGGAATCGAAGGGACTGCTAGATTTTTTATGAGAGGGTTAGGATGATTAAGTAACCTACTGACTACTGTGAAACCGCTTATAGTAGAGTTTTGCTTCATCTTTGACGGAGTTCATCCTGAGATCTTGCTGAATGGAAAGGTTGGAGACATAAGGTGGAGCATTAAGTAGTTTTCTTAGCTCTGTTTTGGAAGGCTTGTATTTTGTTGATGTTTGATAGTTTTGCATTACCCCAGAGTTGTATGCCATATGTCCGGATGGGCTTAATTAGAGATTTATAAATTAGGAGTTTAGTTTTAGTGTGTGTGTATTTGTTGTTATTGCAAAAAATTTTTAACAGGCGCAGCCGTAGGTTTAAATTTTGTCTTTTAGATTTTAGGTGGGGAGCCCAGGTAAGTCTGCAATCAAGTGTAAGTCCTAAATATTTGACTGTAGAAGAAGTAGGAATTTGAGTGCCATAAATAGATACACCAGGGCAAGGAGAGAGACGAAGTGTGAATGTTATGTGGATAGACTTAGACTAGTTAATTTTGAACCACCACTTGGTATACCAGTCTTCCATAAGGGTTAGGTGATTCTGAAGATTGAGTGAGGCTATTTCCGGATTAGAATTTATAGATATTATTGCCTTGTAGTCTGCATAATCAGCAACTAGAGTGTTTAGGGTAGTAGGCTGATCAGCAGCATAAATATTATAAAGTACAGGGGAGAGTATGCCCCATTGTGGAACACCGGCTGAAATATTGGATATAGTTGAGTGTGCATTACCGAATCTGATTTGAAAATGACGGTCGGATAGGTATGATTTTATGATAAGATAAAAAACAGGGTGCAAGTTTTTTTTTAATTTAACAAGAATGCCATCGTGTCATACTCTGTCGAACGCTTGTGAAACGTCTAAAAAGGCGCAGGTACAATACTGTTTTTTTTCGAGTGAGAAGGAGATGGCGTCGACAATTCTATGCACCTGATGAAAATTAATTCCGAGTTTAGTCACACACTGTCTTTTTGACAGGTTTGTGACTTTAAAAATACCTATAAATTCAACAAAAAATAGATAATTCTTTTAAATAGCATTAAATGATAGCTTGACTTGGACATTGAAGGTATTAAAGTACACGAAATAATGTAAATTACTTACGATGAGTAATTTGAAAAATTATAAATACCCGTGCGTTTAGACAGCGATGGTTAATAATACGAGGGTTAATAATAAATAAATTATTTGGGGATGTACTAGTGTATAATAATAATAATTAATATAGTATTATATTTTAAATAATAATTAAAATATTTGACTTATCCTCTATCTATAAAAAAAATTCTAATTAATAATTATCTCTCCGTGATTTTCTAATGTTAAACGGGAGAATCTTGTGAACGCTGCCACCGGTCAATGATAAAAATATGAATTAATAATAAAAGAAATAATATGAAAATATTAAAGTACGTATAATCGTCAAATGTCTAAATTAAACAATAACTGATCAAACCGATTATTCGAGTATATAGAATAGACTATACGACTCCATATTTCCATAATCAATGTTAAAAATACATTTTATTATTATGTTCGTTGTGTAGTGTACTAGTGTGTACAATTTAATTTAAGGAATGTTAACAATGTACGTTTACATGTATAAATATATTATTTATAATGCCTAAATAATTATTAAAATATATAATGTATACGCATTTTTCGTCAGTATTAGGTCAGGCCATGTCCTGGCGGGCCTGACCCGTAGTTTCACCTCTGTGTATTGTGTAAATATAAATATAAATTATTCCAACTTAATTAAAATGTATATGAAATATAAAATATATATATTAACCGTATATTTATAATAAAAAATTTTTTTTTAAAAAACACTTTTCTAAAAAAACAAAAAAATAATGAAAAATTTAAAAGTGTGTGGTATAATATGTCAAGTGTAAGAGTGCCACACACTTTTAAATTTTTCATTATTTTTTTGTTTTTTTAGTGTTTTTTAAAAAAAAATTTTTTATTTTTTATTTTCTACTTTTTAGTTAAAAAATTTTTTTACGGATTATTGTATTGTCATCCAAGACCAAGGTCTATACCAATTTTCAGAATTTTTCATCTTCAAAAAGTGCCTCAAATCGAGCGCGCAAGATTTGATCACAGACGGACGTGAAACCAAACTTAAGAAAAGTGTTAAAAAATGTCATAATTTCAATTTATTTTTAGATAAATAATTCTTTAAACAATTCACAGAAGAAAGGGGGGGGGGGTTATCTGAAAAATAGAACTTTCTATTTCCTAAGGACACTTCTTAAATAGTACGAAAATTCTCAAAAATTTGGAAATATGGTCTCTAAGTAAATAATTGTGAATAATCGTGTATATATAGGATTTCTGTATGTTAGATACGAGCTTAGCTCAGTTGGTATACGTATAAGCTCTTATTACTATAATTTACGTTGAGTAAATAATATGTTATTGAGTTATGCTGAAATAAGTAACTCATTACTTGTATACACTTACGTGGATAAAACATATTTTGTATAAGTTTTTTTAAAGCGATAAAATTATATGAATAATTAATAAGTATATATATCTTTAATGATATGATATTGTATTGCAAAATTTCATAAAAATAATTTACGAGAATATATTACTATAGGAAAATATATTGAACATAGGGATTTAGTTATGACGTTTTAATAATTAATTTGTTAAATTAATCAACTTTTTCACATATTTTACCTACATTAAAGTAACACTCATGCGATGTATAATATTTAATGAAAAATAAATGTATTTGAATGGTATATTGCAATATTGTATTTGGAATATAAATATAAAATCATAATTTATGACTCACTACTTGATTTGCATTTTTATATTTATATAAATTAACAATGAAATATGATAAGCTTGTGTGTGCATAACATATCGCAACATACAACTTATTTATTTAATTTAATAGTTAAAAAGAAAAAAAAATAGAAATCTACAAAGATATCGTGTTAGTTATAATTGTTCTATTTTAGGTCATTGGTACATTGATAGTTATCAGTTACAGTACACCCATATTTATAGCGGTGATTATTCCTATTACAATAATGTATTTCATCATACAGGTAAATTATTAATATTAATAATATGTTTAAAATATCTGACAATCATTTTAATATTTTTACGGTATTTGGACTTTTATTTACAGAGATTTTTCATTGCAACATCGCGTCAACTGAAAAGACTCGAGTCTATATCTCGTTCCCCAATTTATTCACATTTTAGTGAAACAGTTACAGGAGCTACATCGATTCGTGCTTACAGTGTAGAATCCAAATTCATACTTGAGTCTGAACAAAAAATAGATTTCAATCAGTCAAGTTACTATCCAAATATCGTGGCCAATAGGTATAATTCATTCATTGTAATCATTTTACGTACGTGCTTTGAGTTTATTAATTTTCTTGAAAATATTTTAGATGGCTAGCTGTAAGGTTGGAAACTATTGGTAATTTTATTATTTTCTTCTCAGCATTGTTTTCGGTTATAGAAAGAGATACGTTAAGTCCTGGTATTGTTGGTTTGTCCGTTAGCTATGCTCTACAGGTATGCATTTATTTTATTAAAAAAAGAGAAAATTTAGTATTTTTCATTATTATTTTTTCCTATCAAGATCACACAATCACTCAATTGGTTGGTTCTTATTACTTCTGAAATCGAAACTAATATTGTGTCTGTAGAACGTATTAAAGAGTACGAAAAAACACCACAAGTAATATATTTAAATAATGTTTGTTTAAACTTATAAACTTCATTATTTATAAACCCAATATTCCTATAATTTTAGGAAGCTGCGTGGGAAGTACCATCAACTCAGCCACCCAGAGAATGGCCAACTAGAGGAGATGTTCAATTTAAGAACCTTAAAGTTCGTTATCGCGAAGGTTTAGATTTAGTATTGAAAGGCTTGGATTTATTAGTGGAAGGAGGCCAAAAGGTGATAATAGAGGAAATATAAGGAATGTGTCTGTAAAATAACGTTACTAATTTAAAAAAATTTAGGTGGGAATAGTTGGGCGTACAGGAGCCGGAAAATCGTCTTTGACTCTTAGTTTGTTCCGTATCGTCGAAGCTGCCGAAGGATCAATTCTTATCGACGGCGTTGATATATCTAAAATTGGATTGCATACTTTACGCAAACGTCTCACAATTATTCCACAGGCAATTATCCGGACATTATTTATTGGTTGAAAAAATATATAATAAATTAAATTAATTTGATAGGATCCAGTATTGTTTTCTGGAACATTGAGAATGAATTTGGATCCAACTAATAATAATACTGACGCACAGCTATGGAGCGCCTTAACACTTGCCCATTTAAAAGCGTATGTTGTAGGGCTGGATGGTGGTTTGGATCACGAAATGTCTGAAGGAGGAGACAATCTCAGGTAACTATAAACAATAGAGAATAAACTTTTTATTATTAATTAATTATTGATAGTTACTTATTAACATATAATTATGATTAGTTCTTGGGAAGTTTGTTTAGAGGGTTTGAGTCTTCTTTCTTAAATGAAATGACATGTTATATAAATTACAGCCATGTAACGTAGGTACTTGAGTACTCTAATACTTTTAAAGTACTCAAATTTGTATTTTAAAAAATAAAATTTAATACTAAAAAATATTGAGAATTTATAATAATATTTATAAAATTTCTGTGAATTATGATCAAATGAAAATTCAAATAATTCGAAAAAAAAATTTTAAAATGCAAGTTATGTTACAATAGTTAGGTGCAAATGTAAAATGCTTTATAATATCAAACGTAAAATATGAAAATTAAATTAGTTAATGCATAAGATAGAGATTAAACTATCTCCTTTTTTATCGAGTATTCTAATACGAAATATAAATACTATTGGAAATAAATATCTACATATATGTATATGGTCATAGTTAAAATGTTCTTATGTCTAATAACTTTTAACATATTATTATCAGCCATACAGTTTATTTATTAATATATTATATACGCCGATCGGCAATTTTATGATTACATTTAAAATTAATATATTAATATGTAATAAATGTTTATAACACACAGTAAGACCAAACATAGTATAGAAAATAAAACTCAATACAAACATAATATTCCTACTATATAACTACTTCAGTTGAAGTAGTTGTAAATAAACAGTGAAAAATTGGCAAGAATATAAATATTATATACTATATTCATGTCAATATTAAGAATTATGAATATATTGCCCTGCTCTATTTTATTATTAACCATTGTGTTTCAGTGTGGGCCAAAGACAATTGGTGTGTTTGGCAAGAGCATTGCTAAAGAAGACAAAAATATTAGTGTTGGACGAAGCGACGGCGGCAATCGATTTGGAAACGGATGATCTCATACAGACCACCATACGAACGGAATTCAAAGACTGCACAGTGTTGACGATCGCTCATCGTCTGAACACCATTATGGATTCAGACAAGTACTTAAACTAAACAACATAATATCGAACAGAGTTATTGGATATAATTAATATATTGAATTCGTTGTTTCCGTGTAGGGTTATTGTTTTGGACAATGGTTTCATGATAGAATACGACTCGCCTGCCAATTTGCTTCAAGACAAATCGTCGGTTTTCTATTCGATGGCAAAGGACGCAGGTTTAGCGCAATAACGATGCTCCTACAATGGTGTAGCACCGAGGTTTTTATTTCGTTAACATGTCGACATTTACTAAAAATTCCGTAATATTTTGTCAGATAATTTATTTAAATGTGACATATTATGTTATTGTTGTCGAGTAATCGTAAATAATAGTTTAGAAGTTTCTACCTAACCCATACGTATACCCTACAGGTGCGCCGTGTGCCATCGAAATCGGTCTGTGTAATACCAATCTCACTTAAGGCGACGGTCCGTAATTTTTGTTTGTTCTACATTGATCACACTATTGCTTTTGATTTCATGACGATCGTAAAAATATCACATAGAATAATTAATATTATAAATGATTTTACGTTGATTTTTGTGACGTTCTGTTTTCCGTGAACAAAGTATTTTCCTGATTTAATTTTTATCTGTTTTTATATCCTGTAATAGGTCGTCTGCGTCGCATAGCGAATACTTACCGTTGTTCCATTTTATTTTATAAGTATATGTTTATTCTTATGTATTAATTCATTGTTAATTATGTCTTGTACTCACGGTACATAATAATTACATACCTACCTATTTTATACGTAATATTATGTTCGGCGTTTTAAGTATTATACATAATAGCTGATATTTTACTATCTTCGAATAAAATACAAATTGTATAATTTTATTATATTTTGTGTAAATAAATACATTTTTGAAAGTAATGTTTTTGTTTATTTTAGGTACCTTATTATTTTGAAAAACGGGTACTGTGAAACTGTTATAAACTCTATTGCCTGTAAGTGAAACGAAGACAGTAAATATTGGTGGTTTCTTAGTCAGCGGTTTATGATTTCTATATTAGGTATAATACATATAATATAATTATAAGCATTTATTTGTTTTAATTACATATTACGTATTTATACTTTAACAGGTTAACTGTTGATTTGAAATACTTTTATTATTTTTGATAAAAAAAAGAAATATTTTTGAACAATAAACATAATATAACGTAATTGTTATTTTAAATGGTAATGCCTAAGTTTAGAATAACAGATAATTCATAGTTTAATACACACTTATTTATATATCGTAATTAACTACAGATAATATTATTTACATTTAAATTTATTGAAAATTATGTTACGTAATACAATATGTTAAATATTAAGTAACAATTGATGGTTTAAAGTAATGTAAAAATATTTATATAAAACTTATATATGGTATACCTAGAAAATGTACTAAAATAAATTAAAAACAATTAACAATTAAACATTTATTAAAAAAAATTGCTTGATTATAATTTGTATTATTAATGCACAACGTTTTAGAGTGATTCACCAGGGATAACCACTGATATTTTTTCTTTTAATAATTATTTATTTGTTAATATTTTGAATTTTAGAGTATTTATCTATACTTTTTTATGAACCATTTTTTCAAATATCTAGTGGGCATGCCAGCTTCTTTTTTCAAATGATTTTTTGAGTTCTTGTTTGAAAACCAAAGTTTGCTTCGCTAACAGAAAATCCTCAAATATTATACAAGTATATTAATAATACATCTATTATATGTATTCTATTAATTGTTATAAATAAAATTATTCTTAAATATTTAATTATCTATACATACAGCTATTGGTTGACTTTATTGGCATACTTGATAATAACTATAATATTATGATGTTTTTATGTGGTAATATCGATGTAAGAATCAATTTAGCATAATATTACAATAATTGATAAATAACAGTAAATTGGGGACATCACAACCAGTACAAATAAGTAGTGAGTCGACAGCTAATGTGAATATACATCGATCAGAATAATTATCAAATCAATTCACTACTTATGGGCATGATATTAAAACACTAGAGACCTATCTCCTGGACCTGAGTGGAGAGTGTATACGAATTCCAGGAGAAGGCCGTCTCGTGTGAAGTGTTGTTCCTGTTACCACAGCATATACATAAGCATTATATCTTTATTTATTTATTTACTACCATTAAATACATATTAAAATCTTAGGGATCAATTATTATTTTAAATTATAACATCTATATTATCTAGGTATATATTTGTATTTATCTGTTTAATCCTTGTTATTGAATATTATGTGGTATTTTATTATATTTAGGTAGCATTAGTAACTTTTGCAGTTTATGTACTATTTGACGATAACCATGTATTGGACGCACAAACAGATATTGTTTCTTTATCTTTATTTAACATTTTACGTTTTCCATTATTCATGTTACCAATGTTGATGTCAAATTTAGTACAAGTAAGTTTTCTGTTTAGCATCGTAGTAAGTGAATAAATGACTATTGTTTCCTTCGAAGTCTTATTAACATTTTATATAATCTCATCATTTTAATCTCTAAAGTGGATAAATAAGTCTATGAAATTCGAAGAGTTTGATCCAGATTCCGTCACCCATGATTCTGATGAGGGTATGTAACATTTTTCTTTATTTGATATGAAATATTTTTTATTTTGTTGTAATTTTACTAATTAATTTTTGTTTTTAGAGTAATTATCCTCTTGTTATTGAGAATGGTACATTTACTTGGGGTGACCCAACTGATGCATCACATTATCAAACACAAATTTACGAGTTTTATCTTTACAATTAATTTTATAGGGAATCAATTTAAATTGGATGCCAAAAACAAAGAGGAACTTTGGCAAGAGCAGTTTATAAATGGAGGGACATTTATTTTTCGGACGATCTATTAAGTGCTGTTGGATCATATATCGGTAAACATATTTTTGAACAAGCTATTGCACTTTAAGGATTGTTTCAGAAAAGGTAACAATATATTATATTACGTTTTATTAATCTTGATTTTTAACATAATAATTAATAATTAATTATTTTATGTCAAAGACACGAATTTTGGCACTCATGGTATTACTTATTTCAGAGAAGACGTTTTAATAATTTTTATAAATTACTTTTAATGGATTTTAAGAACTATTTCTAATATTTTGGGTTATTTACATTTTTTAGAACTACACTGCTTGAATAGGATGTGCACCATCTGGTTTTATATAATCCGTGATTAGATTTTAATGTCGAAGATCCATATTTTGCTAAAATAATAAATAATTTAAGACAAACAACTAATATTTCTGAAAGTAAATAAATAATTTATTTTAGGAAGACACTATATTGTTTAGTTTTAACTGTAAGAAAACTGGTTTAAGAGTAAAAACATCTATTATTGAAATTTATAGAGAACAATATTTAGGAGGGAACTTAAAGTCAACGCAGAGAACTTGATTGAAAATAAATTGAACAATTTATGCGAACAATTTAATTCTATAATCAACAAACAGTGTCATCAATGGGTGGCTAATTTCATCAAATTAATTTCCCTGTGAATGTTCTTTTTGCATATATTCTTATTGTATTAATGACACAGATTACATATTACTTGTAAAAAAAAAAAAAAAATAATCAACAAACACATTGCGGGTAAACGAATATATTTTTGTGGTAGAAGAAGAAGTTACAAGTTACAGCAACAGAACATTTCAAATTTCAACATACAGAACAACTAAAAATACAAAAAAACCATAAAAAAAATGTTGTCCTGACTGACTTACTGACTGATCATAGATTAATAGTACCTATATGATAATTTTGTGTTTCATTCAATTCATTCAATTTTTCAATTTTTACAACCGTTATAAGATATTCATTTAATCTTTTCATAGTGTAGGTACTAAACTACTAAATAGTAAACGCCACTACAGAATACAGACAAGTCGGGTCGCGGGTATAAAAAACTTCACATTAAGAATTAAGATTAACCAACATTCTTATCAATTTTTATATTTTTGTGTACATCATAAGAATTTATTTAAGCCGTTTTTTTAAAGTTTTTTTCTTATAATTTGACTATACTTAATACATAGGGACATAGAGACATACAGTAGTACAACTGCTCTATGACATAATATGACAGACAGTATTCCGTTATAGTGTGGTACAGTATACACTTGATATTACAACCGTGGTCCGTCATAACATTGGACAATAATAATCACTACCAAATAAATAATAAATATCATGGGTATCAATATCATTATTTTATTACCTAGGTACATTATTTATTTATTTATTTTTTTTTTTTACCGTGATCAAAATATTATAATAAAAATTTCCAAGGGGTGTGGGAGATCCGCCACTCAGCAAAGCCACTGAATTGTATTATGATTAAAAAATATGGAATAATTGTCACATAGAAAGTTTATGTGATAGAAGGTACCTCACGTACAAAATTATTACATACAATTACGCAATGCATGGGGTGCATTAGTAAATAGTTATTTTTATTTTTATTTAGAAACTATACAATCTTTACAATATGAAATAGTACAATAAGCGTAAGTGATATTATTTCTATATAATGTAATGACTTGAAGAAAGAACCAACCATTGAAGGCACTTTTGTGTAAATAGTTATATTTTAATTTTATCAATGACGTGGTTACCGCAATGGTCATATGACTTTCTGTTTATAATATATTAGGTACAATATGTAAATACATAATACACTCTGTGAATATGCAATATTTTTAAAACCATTATTATAACTTATTATTTAATACTTATTATATTTATAAATAATATTTGATACTTCGGATTATTTTTTTTTTTTTAAACAATTAGTTTTTATAAAATGGAATATATTTAAAAAATTAACTTAAAGTGACAATAAAATTAATTAACTCCCAAATTACTTCATATTCTGGAAAATATTCTATTCGAGCTACTCAACATTAGTTTATGATTATTGTACCAACAACACCTGATTTGGAAGATATTATTTAAAAAAAAAAATTTTAATATGTTTATTAGACTATTTATTATGATAGTTGGTATATTAGATAATTCTAAAGACATTTTTATATATTTTGATTAATTAATAATGTGCAAGTTATTTTAATTTCTTAAAGATATTGATGTGTATTTCAAAATGTTAATTATCTTTACCTTAGAATATCCAACACAATGTACTTTAAATAATATCTGATTTAATGAAATAAATTATTTTAAAACTATTCTTATTATTAGTAAATCATTAAATATTGTGATAGTATGGAATTTTAATGTACTTACCTTTACCTACCAATTAGCAAAGGTTATTAAATTAAACTTAAGCTGGATAAGTTTTTATATTATAAATATTAAGTAATTTTTTACAATCTATTTTAAATCACCACTAATATTCCTATATTACAATATAATATCGCAACAGCTCGAGGTGATTAACAAAATAAATTCTGTCAAAGAACACCGATTGACCATTAATTGAAGACAAACTAAAATTATGACCTAACAGTGTCTACAGCAGGTCAATGGAGTTATATAGATGTTGGATTCCAAACAACTGCTAAATATAAAATATGCGATTTTTACCATAAACAGCCTAAATTGCACACATAATATTTGTCAATAATTTAAATGTTTCTAAGTTAATGGAGAATATATTTTATAGTTTTATGTGCATCATATATAAATGTGTTTATTTACTAAATTTTTATTACTCTGTAAATTTACTATCTCGACAAAAATATTGTTTCTATTTTTATTTTCTGAGAGGAGCGACGAATGTAGTAATTTTACAAAGATTTTTTTTAATTTTTATTTTGGTCAACACCGTTTGGGGCACTAAAAATCTTTCAATTTTCTTCAGCAGTATCTTTTAGATGGGAAAGTGAATCTAGTTCGTGCATTGGGGATGTCTTAATTTAATATTTCCAATAGTTTTCAAAATTGCAGAGAAAAACAAAGTTAAAATTAAGAAAAAGCGGGAATTTTCAAGCAAAAACAATTATGAATTTTGTTGTAATTTAAAAAAAAAAATGACATTTTAATGTTTTACAGCTAGGTTATTCTAAACATTTATTACATTTTAATAACAGCGTAAATTAAACGAATTATGGTTAAATGTATATAATACACTATTTTTTTTTTTTATTTACACCAATATTATTGAGGTACCTAGGTGTTTTTGAAATAAAATCAAGTATAATATAAAAAAGGTGGGCAAGTGGGTGTCGCTCTGCTGTACAGTAGGTTACAAGTGGGTCACTGTATAATGGATGGTATTAAATTTGAATTCAATGATATAATATCATTGTATAAGAAAAACGATTCTGAGCGGTGATGGTATGTCAGTCTATGTATAAGGCATATTATATACATATCTATGGTATTAAACAAAAAATTGACCTATAATAGGTACCTATAATAAATTCCAAATTAATCATATCACAATATCCATTAGATACTTATAACGCGTTATACATCAACAAAAACCGTGATACTATCATAGATATATAATAGTACACTTTAGAAGTTTCAAGTACCCACGAATAGTATTATTCAATCACAACAAAATAACTAAAATCGTAATTCTTGGTTTAAATATGAAATTTTGTCTAAATTTGAAATTAAAATGTCTGTAAAAAATAAGTGTGTTTATATATTTTTTAGATTTTTTGATTACAGTATGAATTATTTAAGAGAATCTTTGTTTTAAATTTTCAACTCTTAGTTATAAAAACTGAACATTTTATAATTTTTTAATTCCAACGATTGATAATTTTCGAGATTTTGATAAATTTTGTCAAAATTTGATCTTTAAATGCTTATAAAAAAAAACTGTGCCTATGTATTTTTAATATTTTTCAACTGCTATTGTAACAATATATCAGGAGCCTTGTATTAAATTTTTACACTTTTTGGCCCAACAGATAAAACTTTATTGATATTTATAGAAAAAAAAACTAAAAAAAATTGAAAGCTGTAAATGTCCATAAACAGCTCAAAAAGAGTCAAAATATTTTCAAAATTGTATGGTGTATAGAAAATGCTAATTTAAACATTGAGTGTAATTTTCATGTATCTACAGTTGTTCGTTTTTGAATTGCAACAAAATAAGGAAATCGCTACATGAGTAATCGAGTGAATATCCAATGTTGTAAAAATTTGAATTTCAAACGCTCATAAAAATTTAACTTGACTGTCCGGTAGAGATTTTTTTATTGATAAAGGTAGATAATCTTATAAGGAATCTTGTGTTTCATTTTCAAATCTTAGATTTAAAAAGAAAAATTTTTACGAATTCTTAACTCAAAATAATTTGCTAATTTTCGTGATTTTTCCATATTTTGTAAATTTTTGAACTTTAAATGCTTATAAAAAAAAATTGTGACTAAGGATTTTTAATATTTTTCATCTGCCTTTGAAACAACATATTAGGAGCCTTCTATTAAATTTTCAAGCTTTCGCAACCAACAAATAAAATTTTATTGATATTTCTAGAAAAAAAACTAAAAAAAAATGAAAAATGAAAATGTCCCTAAACAGTTCAAAATAAATCAAAATATTTTGAAAATGTTATCGTGTATAGAAAATGCAAATATAAACAACCAGTGAAAATTTCATGTATCTACGGTCATTTGTTTTAAGTTACACCAAAAACCAAATTCGATTTTTGGAAAATCGATTTTGCGTAAAAATTCCCGTTTTTCCTTAATTTTTATGTTGTTTTTCCCGGCGCTTATGAAAACTACTGGAAAATGTTTACTTTGACCCCCCAAAGTACCAACTAGATTCACTTTCCTATCAGAAAAGGTACTATTGAAGAAAATCGAAGCACTTTTACTGTCCCAAAACGTGATGACAGACACAAAAAAAATATAAAAATATAAAAATATAAAAATATAAAAATATAAAACACACATCATTGTAAAACCAATACATTCATCGCTCCGCTCAGAATCTAATATTATGTATAAATCGAAATAGTCGCAATTCACCGGAGTTGGTCGATTGCGTCCTATTGTATAGTTGGTAAGCGTTAATGTGACACATAAATTGACATATTAAATCTAATATATTTGTCATATATGGTGTGCAGCTATAATTAAACACTGATTTATTTTTACTTGATGATTTTACGAACATTTTATCTTAAGGTTGGTACTCTTATCGATTTACGATCACTTAGCGATTTAGTATATCAAGTGCTTTAGAGTCGAGAGATACTTCAAAAGCTTGTAGTTTATATTAAAAGTTCAAAATGAATGCTCAAAGTATTAGTGAAAATATTAGTGAAAAAAATAAAGAAATCCATATTATTGATGTTCGTTTTCACAAAATGTTGGCCGAAGATGTCGAGCGTTGGCGTTGAACAAATAAGAAATGCAAATTGTATTTTAAGAGAAGATGATCACTGTTATTAGAAAATTAAAGTAACCCAACTAATCATTGCGACGAGCCGGATTCCTCTGAATTATTAAAGGGACAAAATATTCGAAACAATTTAAAACGAAAAGCAACTAAAGATATCACTTTAAGGCCGGCAACGTTTATACATAGTCAAATAAACAGATACGGTAAGCAGAATAGTAATTTTTAATTCTAATATAAAATTAACTATTTAGTAAATATAGTATAGAGAGTGTAACAAAAAGACCTGACAGATGAAACAACTTTTGTTCTAAAAAAATTTTAAAATTATTATGTAATATTTTAATAAATTTATATTAATGGTATAAATATTTATCTAAGTCAAGTGTTAGTCAAATGTATTATTTAATTAATTATTCCTATAAACATATTTGGGCTTAATTTTATTGGTTGACTAGAAATATATTAGGTATTTAAATTATTTAATAATTTAATTACTAGTTATGAGTTATGACTATTCGTTTTCCAATATATCAATCTTAGAAGTACGAATGTATTTAATAGTCATTACTAACGCCCCAATTCACGATTATCGTACAGTAATAGTTTTGAGTATTACATATTAATAAATATAACTATATATAAGTAAGTAATAAATAATGAGTAGCTACCAGGTAGCTGCTAACTATTTAATAAGTAGGTATTATGAATCGGGGCTTCGTGGGCTTGTATCAATTGATATCTTTATACGGTCCACTAAATGAATATTATGTCTCATTATTACCGCTATATATTGTTATAAATTAGTACGTAATTAATACGACATATCAGTTTTTATTTATAAAAATTTGTACGAAATTCTTCATAAATACATCTTTATTTTAATATAAGTTATATAAATATAAAATAATATTTGGATAATATGAAAATTCAAAATTAACTTAATTGTGAATATTAAAAATAATATAAGTTGATTTTAAGTTAATGTAGATGCAAATGAGTTAAGTTAAAGTTAAGTTAATTAATCAGCAAACTAGTAATTTAAGTCAATAAGTTAAAATAACTTAACTTTAACTCATTAACCTCGTTAATGCCAGAACTGCCTGTACCTATATTAAACAATATAATGTCGAACTGAGTTTTGAATTAATTAATATTATATCGAATTCGTTATTTCTGTGTAGGGGTAAGTGCTTTGGACATTGTTTCATGATCGAATACGACTCCCTGCCAATTTTCTACAAGACAAATCGTGGGTTTTTCCATTCGATGGGCAAAGGACGCAGGTTATATTATTATTATATTTTAATTGTTGTCAGTAAATAATGGTAAATAATAGGTTAGACTTTTCCGCATAACTCGCTCTTGTGTGACATTAGGGAGGTGAATCGAAATCGGTTGTGTATTGTGTTAAGACCAATCGCGTAACATGCGGCTGGTAATTTTTGTTTGTAGTTGTTACAATGATTTAGTGAAATTTTTGGTGATGGTCATCATACTTTGCATTAATAATATTATAAGGGATTGTACATCCAAGTGCTATTTTTGTGACAATTATTTTCCTGATTTAATTTTTGTTTGTTTTAATTTTTCCGTAATAGGTCCTCCTCGTCACATAACAAATACTTACCGTTGTTCGTGGTTCATTTATAAGTCATGTATATTGTATATTATGCATTAATTTATTGTTAATTATTGTACTCTTAGTACAAAATTGTCACGTACCTACCTATTCTACTGTACAAAGTAATATTATGTTTGTTGTTTTAAGTGTTATATATAACCGCTGATATTTTTCTACCATAAAAAAATACAAATTGTTTAATTTTATATATTTTGTGTAAATAAATATAATTCTTTTAAAGTACTGTTTTTGTTTGTTTTAGGTACCTTATTATTTTGAAAAGTGGGTACTGTGAAACTGTTACTTTTTACTTCCCAAAGTTCCAGCTAGATTTATTTACTACTAGATACCACTCTATTTTTCACATTGAAGCATTCTAACTGCTCCAAAAGGTGGTAACAGATATACAAAAAAATCACCTGTATTTAAAAACCTATTATCAATGTATTCATTAACACTGCACTCGAAATCCTAAAACTATACAAATATAATAAAATGTACCTTATTTAGATGTCTGGTTGTACAAAAAATGAAAAATATTTTCAATGATTATATTATGTATTGTAAAATATCTTATTTAGACGATAATTGTATATCTTTTAATTTTATACTAAAACAAACTGTGATAATAAATTAGAAACCTAGATATTTTTTTGTATATTGCCTGTCAATGAATCGAATATAGTGAACTATGGTGTCCTCTTAGTTATCGTTATATATAACAATAATAAATATATTTTGTTTTATTACATATTATGTTAACAGTTACTGTTGAATTGAAGTACTTTTAAAATTGTTTAATTAAATATAAGAAGTTTTTTTTTGAACAATAAACATTATTATAATTTATAGGTGCTTCGTATACGTCTAAATAATATGACTATCCAAATGAAAAATAAAATATCAGTGTATTTATTATTGAAAATGGTAAGGCTTAATTAGATAATATATAATTCATAGTACCAAATATACATATTTAAAATCTTAATTAATACAACTAATTTATAATACTATTAATATTTCAATTTATTGAAACGTATAATATTACATAATGCAATATGCCAATATGTTAAATATTATTTAACGGTTCATACATAAAAGAAATATTAAAATATTCATATAAAACTTAAATAGGTATAACACTCACGATAAATATATTATTATCTATACAGTTCATATACGGTAAGGAATACCTACATTAAAAATATAATTTTTTCAATAAAATACAGACAGTTGTTACTCTTTTTAATCGGTGATTGAGATTTTGAGAACCGCTCATCTATAACAAATAATGGAACTAGTATTTAAATGTTTGTAATAAAATGAATATGTACTACATAAATTAAAACCAATTCATAACTAACACTTTATTACAATTAAGTGGTTGATAATAATTTGTATTATTTGCGTATAACCTGCAGGAACTTTTTAGCGTGAGTCTGATTCAAAAATCATGATCATCCCCATTTTTACTTTTAATAACTATTCATTTGTTAAAATTCTGAATTTTAGATTTCTTTCTACTTAGATTTTTTATACAGTTTAAGTAGGGTACTGTGGCCATATTAACATTATACCTATGTATTAAACTGTATATTATAGATATTAAGTAGCTAAATTAGGAATATTTTTGGCTCAATTTATTTTACATTACGATTACGTGTACAAAGATCCAATGATACTTAACAATTTTATCCAATAATCGGTCCAAAAAATATGTGCAAAATCAATACAATTGACTATGCTGTAGTTGCAAGGGCGTGCATAAAATATATCGATCGATGATGTAATGAATGAAGTCATAATTCGGGCTATAAATATTGCACGGTATAAATATTGCATATCAATACTTGAAGAAAGTGTGTGAACGCATAGCCCATGATGTATATCACCGTGACAATATAAGCTCTTGAGAATAAAAATTGTACTCGAGATTAGGTATTCGGTAGAGTTACCAAAATATGGAACTTATCAATATATTATTTGAATGGTATTTTTGTGATATTTTTGCTCTTAATTGTACTCCGTTAATTGTATTTTACTAACTATATAATTTATCTAGACACTCAAGACTAATAAACAACTAATCGATTAGCAATTTGAAGGTTAAATTTGTTTGGCGTTATGTTGTGAATCGGTTAATTTGCAAGTGGGACACAGGCACTTGAGGCTCAGCCTCACCTAACTACTGTAAAGAACAAGGAGGTATATACTATAGTTATAGTTATTTCCATAATCGACTATATTCAATAATATATTATACATTTTATATTTTTATAATAGAAAAGCTTTTTGTTATCATATAATTTTATTATCATGACAAAATGAATTTGTTTTGTCGTGTATAATAATTAATATTAACTACTGCCATAGAACATAATAATATTTATACGTCATACTTCGACACTGTTATAAAAAATCACGACGATGTTCGTGGAACGATAGAACGACTATAAACGATCTCTTCGAAAGCCGAAGAGTGCCGAGAGGCTAGTAATATTTAGCCTCAGACGAGTCGGACGACCGTACGATTATAAAAATATATTTCATGATAGTGGGAGAAGTCGGAATATTATTATTAAATGAGGCTGAACGATTCAGGCCTCAGAGTTAGTCAACATTATCGATTAGTCATTTGTCGAAACGACGTGATTTCCACTAATAGAAAAAGAAACTGAGAGGTTGTCTTCATGTCGCTTAGTGTAAGTGTATACCTACCTATAATACTTTTATCACAAACTAAAGATATTATCGGTTCTTATCGAACAAATAACAATGAACATATTATTATTCAATTTTTAATTTTGTACTTGTATTAAGGCTCTAATAGAAGTTTTTAAACTTTTAAACAGCCCTACTTCATACTTGTACTATAGTAGAACCATGGTACTATGGTAGTATTCAATTGATTAATAATTTATTGTTTATTTGCCTCACCCCTCATACGGTTCACGAGCCGCCACTGTTAATTTGTGCTTTTAAAATCAAATAGTAATCCACACAGAATGGAAGAGTAATTTGTATGGCCAAAAATAAACTGATATGGTGACGAAGTATCCATATCAAACAAATAACCCATATGAACATACTATATAGTTAAAACCGAGAAATTTAAAATTATAATTAGATTTTTTTTTCCAGAATTTAAGTGTACTTAGATACTTTATTTATTTTATCTCAGTAGTTATAAATAGAGATGTCACAGCAGTTTATAGCACACACTAATATAGTAGATAAAGTATGGAATAATACAAATGGATTAAATGCTATACAGACCTTCGAGAAGCATCACGTTTTAAATATGTCAATGAATAATGATACCAGCTATCCTATATATAATCCAATAATGTATAAGACCAAACGTAAAACAGTGAATTAATCGTTACCTTAAATAATCTATTAATTTATCATCGTATCTAATCTATGATATTATTTCTATACGTTTTCTGAGTCAAAATCCTAAAATACG
The DNA here is from genome assembly GCA_949089665.1 of Macrosiphum euphorbiae. Lineage (NCBI taxonomy): Eukaryota > Metazoa > Arthropoda > Insecta > Hemiptera > Aphididae > Macrosiphum > Macrosiphum euphorbiae. Next base: position 62,541,339 of record CARXXK010000001.1, on the reverse strand, counting down.
ATATAGTACACTAAACATACTAACGTTACATATTATTATATAAGCTCATAAATATAATATAGGTACCCTATAAAAATATGTACAGTAGAAATCAAGTAGAAATCACTATAACGAGCATCGCTTAGAACGAGATACTGCTTACAACAAGCAAAACGTTAGGTCCCGGCACGAGCACATATGATTGCACTTTAAAATATACGTTTACAACGAGTATGGTTATTACGAGTTATGCAAGTATAAATTAATCTCAAATAAAAATTTTTTATCCAAAATAAAAAAAGTCGTCGGTTTTATTTTTGTATTTCCGCTAACCTTTTAATCGGTTACAAAGAATGTTCGTTCTAACCGCATATAACGAGCTACCGGTTATAACGAAAAAAACTAGCTGGCCCTTGAAACTCGTTATAACCAATTTCTAATATAGCTACTATACCTATACGTCTTATAGTCGAGTCATTTCGTCACATGATAATCACCGCTATCGCGACCGGTTGCAACGTCGCCGTCGTACGGCTATACCTACCATAGATTAATTACCGTTGATGCTCAGTCACGCCAAAGCGTGTATGCGACAAGCACTTATTTGCGTTTAAACTCACTCACCGATTTTACCAGCTAATTATAATAATTGCACTAACCATTATTGAGTGTCTTTGTGACTAATTAACGGCAATATATTGCAACAGTGTCGTCGTTGTTCGTCCACAGGTTGATGGAATTATCCGGTATGGACAGGTTTTGTGGATCGACTTTTTGGGTAAGTCTCTAATTTTTGTGTAGATTTTTTGTAGTCGACTTCGGCCATTCGTCCCATTATAATATTATATATATACAATAAAATATTGATTATTTTTAAAATACAATATTACCGATGGGCAGACGTCGACACGAAATATTATTGAATCACTGATTTCGTATTTTTAGGACTGGAACTTGTCCTGGAATACCACTGATCCTGATGTCACGCCATGTTTTGAAAAGACCTTTCTAGTCTGGACACCTTGTCTATTTCTGTGGCTATTCTCTCCACTAGAGATATATTACTTGGTGAATAGTAAATACAGGGACATACCATGGAACTGGTTCAATATGGGGAAAGTGGTATGTTTTTTTTCGGTGCTTTTAAGTTTTTCTGACATAACTTGAGCGTTTAATTTGGATATACCTACTAACAAATATGAACATTATAATTATGCATACCATAATTACCATTATTAGCTTTGGATAAATTCTAAATTTATCCCCGAAATGTTTTTGTTAATTGTATTAGATACACCTGATATTATATACATAATACTTACATTTTGATAAGTAATTTAAATTGTAAATTTGCTGTCATTGAAAATTTGAAATTTTCCTACTCATAAAGTTTATAAATTAAAGTCGTAGTAGGTGGTCATTAAAACATCATGACGTGTGCGCTTATTTTTTACTTGAAAATGAAATATCGTTAAACATCATTAGTATCCCTATATAATATATATATATATAATATGAAAACGAAGATACACTGTTTAAACAACATTTACAGCCATAATTCTTTCAGTTATTTGAGTTCTATTACGACTTGTAAATAATGTATTTATCATTTATGTTAACAATTTAATCTTAATTTTGTGAGTAAATAAAAGCCATAAAATGTAAATTTTAAAAACAAAATAATATGATGGATTTAAACACATGACTCTAAACTTTAGTCATAGTAAAATTAATTATTTCATAAGCACTACTCATATGACTTATTTCCTGGTTTATAGTATAAGTATTAAGTAGATACTACTTTAAAATCGCACATGTTCAACATTCTTAATGATTAAGATAAAATATCATTGACTAGTGTAATAAATAATATTATCATATTTAAACTAATATTTTAGATTTTTAGCAAAACGATGAATGAATTGATTTATTAAAGATGTATGGTTTATTTCAAAATATTTATTTACATTGTAGTCGATAAAATTATTTTTCTCGATGTTAACCTTAGGGATAGTATCTAGTAGAAAATTGGTTATAGGTGGTTTTATTAAGTAAATTAAGAACATTTCCTGTAGTTTTCTAGTGTTGGAAAAAAAACAAAAATAATATAAAATTATTCTGGAATTTTAAGCTTTATATGGAAACTTGAAATTTGAATTAAATTAAATTGTTTCTTATAAATGTCGATAAAAAATGTTCCACTTGGTAAAAAATCTTGAAACTTAAATTAATACAAGATTCTTTATTAGTTGTTAAAAAATATAAAAGATACATGATCACGATCATTTTTTTTTTTAAAAATTTAAAGTTCAAATTTTAACAGAACTCATAAAAATCACTAAAAAGTATAATTTGTAAATTATAATTTAGTTAAAAAATTATGAAATATTTATTTTTAATAGCTAACAATTGAAAGTGTAAAACAATTTTTCTCATAAGTACTTCATATTGTAGCAAAAAAATCTACTAAACCATATGTGTAGTTGCAACTGGTCTTTCGAGACATAGAGCCGGTACTGTATAGGTGTATTGTAATAAAATTTCTAATAAATAAATATATTATTTTGATATTTTAGTTTATTATGGCTTTATTAATTTTATAGGCTGGTGTATCTATATTATGTATCATATCATTTATTGATATTGTATATGCAATAATTCGATATTCGTCAGGGATGGATGTATTTAGTGTAGATATCTATACACCACTTGTAAAACTAATAACACTTGTAAGTATTGTGATTCTAAATTTCTGACATATTTTTGATTATATAAGATTAAACCAGGGGCCGACTGGGAATAAAAATTTGCCTGGGGGAAACAGAAAATTCAGACCAATTATGGGCATATAATAAAATATTTATAAGTTATCGGTCCAAATTTATTCAAGCAGCTCACATTTTCGTCAGGCCCATGCGCGGATCACTCATCCACCACCCTACCCAGTCCGCCCTTGGATTATACTATTTTTTTTTTGTACCTATCTAGTACATTTTATGTTTATGAATTGATTTACAGGGATTTGTCACAATTTTGATTTGTGCCAATCGAGCTAGAGGGTTAAGATCATCTGGGTTAATATTTCTATTTTGGTTATCTTTGGCATTTTTCGGGATGGTTCAATATCGAACGGAACTACGATTATCATTTAATGATGTAAGAAAATAACTTACTATCGATACTTGTATACTATATAAATCACATCTGACTGTATATTTTATAATAACTGGTTTTCATATGTTTAGGTTCCATTAAATAATTATCCATTTATAAGTTACATGGTATACTACCCTATTATCTTAATAGAGTTTGTTCTAAGTTTCTTTGCCGATGCTGAACCTAGGCTATCTGACTATGGCTACGTCCAGGTAAATTTTCCTTTACATACTCATTTTTAACAATTGTTTTCTTCAAATACCTATACAGTAATTACATTTCTAGGTACCGTGTCCTGAGATGAAAGCATCATTCCCATCGAAGGTATTATTTTTATGGTTTGACTCATTTGCTTGGTCTGGTTATAAACGCCCAATAGAGGGCTACGATTTATGGAATATGAACTATGACGATAGTTCACAAGAAATAGTACGAGTTTTTGATAAACATTGGGAACGGTCATTAGTTAAATCGAAGTAAGTAGGTACTAAATATTTATAAGCAACTACGATGATTTCGATCAGTGAACATATTATTATGTACCTATAATTGTATTAGGTATACGTTTAACATAATTATTGAGTTTTACTTATATGTAGATCATTTATTCGTAATACCAAAAGATCTAAACCTCTTAATTTCCTTTTTAAGGTTAATCAGTTAGTTTATGTGAATATTATGTTTATTTTTATAGTAAATACCTATTTTCGTAATAAATAAAATGAAAAATACTTTACAGATTACAAGCTAGTAAAAACGTAAATTCCGTTAAAAATAAATCTGATGGGAGTGGAATTGAATTATCACCTGCAAAATATTCACTTAAAAACCAATACAAAGTATCAATTCTTCCTGTTTTGTGTAAATCATTTGGTAGTACATTTTTGTTTGGATCATTTTTAAAATTAACTGTGGATAGTTTAACGTTTGTCAGTCCTCAAGTACTTAAGTAAGTATTTAGTTTATATTATGGTCTTCACAACAAGTTATAATTTAATTTTTTTTAGGTACTTGATAAGTTTTGTTGGAAATTCGACTGATCCCTTATGGAGAGGATATTTTTATATTTTTCTCTTGATGATGACAGCGGTGTTGCAAACGTTAATATTATCTCAGTACTTTCATCGTATGTTTCTCGTTGGTATGCGTGTTCGAACTGCACTTACTTCTGCCATCTATCGGAAGGTAAACATTTAAGTTTGCTATTTGTATTTACAGTTAATATAATTCATTATAATTGCGTTCTAATTATTTATTTATAATTTTTTTTTCTAGGCTTTAAGAATTTCAAATACAGCAAGAAAATCATTCACAACGGGTGAAATAGTTAATTTAATGGCAGTAGACGCTCATAGATTTATTGATCTGATAACTTATTTGAATATGATTTGGTCTGCACCATTTCAAATTGTTCTCACAGTGTACTTTTTGTGGCAGATATTAGGACCCAGTGTACTTTCTGGGTTATTTGTGATGATAGTATTAATACCAATAAACGCTGCTGTGGCTAATAAATCAAAAAATCTTCAGGTCCAACAAATGAAAAACAAAGATCAAAGAGCTAAATTAATGAATGAAATTCTGTCTGGAATAAAAGTAATGTTATTTTTAAAACAATTTTAATTAATATGATATATTTTTACATGGTTATTGAACAGGTTCTAAAACTATACGCTTGGGAACCATGTTTTGAACAAAAAGTGTTGGATATTCGACTAAAAGAAATCAAAGTTCTTCGGAGTGCAGCTTATTTGAGTGCAGTTACTTCATTTGTTTGGTTTTGTGCTCCATTCCTGGTATGACTTTTTTTTAAATTCATTTTGTTTATACATTTTAATATCTATTTATATATAAAAATGGAGCTTATGAAATGTCGTTATACCTCATCAATCGAGAACGCGTTTGGCCGATTTGGTTCAAATTTTTTTAAGATGTACGTAATTGCCAGGAGAAGGTTTTTACAAAATAAAATTTTAGGAAAACTCACCTGAAAAGTAGGAAATCTGGATGTAAAAAATACAACAGTGGCGCAACGCGTATAAATTGGTTGATATTGGTTAATCGGGCATGTTTGTTGATTTGTATTATTATTTTTGTCATTATATATAACTACCTAGTTGATCCCGTGCACTTCATTACCCGTTAAATGTATCAACTCTATATGACTCAAACTTTGTTCAATTCGTTATTTAATATTTTGTGTATGGTGTTCAAAATTTATCTTAACTTTTCCAATGCCCGGAATAAAAATTCTGATTTGCAGCAGTACCTATATTATCAGGTAGGCAATCTACCTGCGGTGGATCGCGGACCCCTTGAAGTTTGTATGTAACTTTACAATTTAACTCTGATAAGTATCAAAGTTATACCAAGTATGTTACTGAACTCTTCCTAAACGGTTGGACTAATTATTGTGAATGCTGAGTCTGTCGACCAATATTTCCTCCTCGTCCACGAATATGTGGCATCGTGATTGTTTTATGTACCATGTACGTAACTTATATGTGAGTATAATACGCTCAATATTTATGTAATTGTGATACATAACACAGCGTACAAAAAAATTAAATGCACATCGTTAAATTTATCCTACCTGATAATATTATACTGCTGCAAATCAGAATTTTTATTAAAAATTAAATTGAACGGAGAAGTTAAGATACATTTTGAACAACATACACCGAATATTAAATAACGAATTGAACAAAGTTTGAGTCATATAGTTGGTACATTTAACGAGCAACGAAGTGCACGGGATCAGCTAGTTTTGTATAGTTTTGTTGTAAATTTGTAACATGGTAATTTAACGAATTGAAATTACCATAAAATAAATTAAAATTGTACAAAAGTCTATTACAATAACATACAATACAAGGTTTATTGAGCGTAGGACAAATTATCTTTTAAAATTTACAAATTAAAACTCTGTGTTTGTATAGTTATTTTGTAGGTTTAGTACATTTGTCCCATTGTGGAACTAAAAATATAATCTTCAGTAAAAGTTTAGAGTGACTTTCAGTAAAATGGAGGCTACAATCAGTCACGCAACGTGATTGAGAGAACGCACCCCCCCGCTGCAACTAATTCCCGGATGGGTTACCACCCGGGTTCTTAGTGGCAGAAACCTTAATTCACATGCATTTGTTGCTAACCAACCATTCTAACCTTACCAACCAATCTAACCTTACCAACTGTAACCCCTACAATAACTTACTATTGGCTATATTTTCCAGGCTCAAGACCAATATAAAGGTGATGTGTGTCAGATTTTATATCTGACGCTCAATGTTGATGTGTCAACATGGCTAGTCTTATTTTTTATGCGTTGACGCTTCCGATAAGCCTTCTCCCTTTCTAAGCTAGTTTAAAGTTTTGGCCATGTTCTAGAAAGAAAGAAAATGCAGAAATTATAGTTATAATTGTTGCGTGGACGAACTCCTACTGGGTGAGAAGTTAGTCCGACGACTTTGCTCCTGTTAATAAAATGTAGGTTTACTAATGGGTGAAGTAAATAACAAGTATTATAATTTATGAAATTACTTAATAATAATATTTAAGCGTTTTATGATAAATAACAATGATTAATAATAGTAAGAAAATATCCTGTATCATGTGATAATTTATATATTATCAAACATATTAAACATATCCTGTCCACCTCACGATTATACACCAATCCATACCTTTTTTCCTTAGAAAGGCTCGCTGATCATCGTCATTCTCAGCTAACTTATAATTTCTATCTAATCTTCTTTCCTTTAAAATTGATAGTTCAGAATCACTAGTCTATCCCGTGTCTCATTTAATGTCTCCTCCCGCCGTATACGATCATCTGTTCCATTCCATATACCTTTATCTTCCTCAAACTACTATCTTAACCCACCGTTCATCCGTTTTATATGTATTGCCAATACTGACCCATCATTCTCACTCTAAAATTGATCCTTGGTTCCATAAAGCAAATTATTACTATTATATTCATGTTATTAAAAGGTTCGTCCCGTATTGTAAAATAAAAATAAATAAAATAATCAAAATGAATACAGATAATAATAATAATAACAATTTTATATAATACATGAGTGTATATACGTTGTCACGGATACTCTACTTGGGCTATTGAGTTGAACGATTGCGCAACTTCCGTTACACTATTTCGTGACATCGAATTTACCAATTCACTCTAGAATCTAGACCCATTTTTTTTTTTCATACATTTTTTCTTTTTTTTGGGGAGGGGGAGATTGAGCGCATAAAAATGTTAACACATCAAAAAAAATATAATTTTTTAATTACAGAAATTGATTGATGTGATATATTTTATTTGAATACAATTGTGCATAAACCACAATTTTTTCAATTTTACCGATCAGATTTATTTGTACTATGATTCAATAAAATTAAGACAACTTCTATCCAAAATTTACTATTTTTCTGTAATTCAGATTTATAGTGAAACATAATCGTTTAGTTGGTTATAAGCGATTTTATTATTTTATTGTTATTCAAAAACGAATGCCTGTCGATACTTAAAAATTTCACTGAATATTTATAATAGCATTTTCTATACACCATATAATTTTGAAAATATTTTGACAATTTTTGATCTGTTTACGGACATTGTCAGTTTTAAATTTTTTTAGTTTTTTTTTTTTATAAATATCAATAAAATGTTATATGTTGGGAAAATTTAATGCAAGGCTCCTGATATATTGTTACAATAGCAGTGGAAAAATATTAAAAATACATAGGTACAGTTTTTTTTATAAGCATTTCAAGTTCGAATTTTGATCAAATTTATCAAATTTAAAATGTAATAATTATTTTGTAGCTAAACATTTAAATTGTTCGGTAAAAATACTTGATAATTTAATACAAGGCTCCTACTATATTGTTACAATGATATTTGAAAAATATTAAAAATCCTTAGTCACAATTTTTTTTATAAGCATTTAAAGTTCAAAAATTGACAAAATATGGAAAAATCACGAAAATTAGTAAATTATTTTAAGTTAAGAATTCGTAAAAATTTTTCTTTTTTAATCTAAGATTTTAAAATGTAATACAAGATTCCTTATAAGATTATCTACCTTACCAAAAAAAAAAGAAAGTCAAATTAAATTTTTATGAGCGTTTGAAATTCAAATTTTTAGAACATTGGATACTCACTCGATTTCTCATTTAGCGATTTTCTTATTTTGTTGCAATTCAAAAACCAATAACTGTAGACACATGTAAATTTCACTGAATGTTTATATTATAAATTCTTATATTTTGACTTGTTTTGAGCCATTTACAGACAATTTCATATTTAAATTAAAATTTTTTTTTTTTTTATGAATACCTATCAATAAAGTTTTATCTGTTAATCCAAAAGTGTAAAAATTTAATACAAGGCTCTCCATATATTGTTTCAAAAACAGTTGAATAATATTAAAAATACATAACATAAACACAGTTTATTTTTCTAGTCATTTTAAGTTCAAATTTTTACGAAATTACATAATTTAAAAATCTAGAATAACTATTTGAGTTATTTTGTTGTGATTGTAAAATATTATTCATGGTTAGTTGAAACTTCTAAAGTATACTATTATGTATCTAGTATAGTATCACGGTTTGTTGTTGATGTATAACAATTTATAAGTGCCTAAAGGCTATTGTGATATAATTAATTTGGAATTTATTATAGGTACAATTTTTTTTTAATACCATATATAAGTATATAATATGTATTTTACCTAGACTGACATACCGTCTCCGCTCAGAAACGTTTTTCCTATACTACGATATTATATCATTGAATTAAAAATTAATACCATCCATTATACAGTGACCCCCTTGTAACCTACTGTACAGCAGAGCGACTTTTTACAAATATATTTATTAAAAATACATATCTATGGCGTAGGCAACGTCGGGCGTCACAGCTATAGGTATACATAAATCTTTAAATACCATTATGTATTAACCTTATCGGCATAATTTATAATAATTACTATATTTTGATTATTTATGTATTGGTAAATAATTGTAATTCATATGTCTATTAATTATTTAATAAGTGGTGTTTTATTATATTTAGGTATCATTAGTAACTTTTGCAGTTTATGTATTATCCGACGATAGCCATGTATTAGATGCAGAGACAGCTTTTGTTTCATTATCTTTATTCAACATTTTACGTTTTCCATTATCTATGTTACCAATGTTGGTGTCAAATGTAGTTCAAGTAAGTTTTCTGCTTAGCATTGTAATAAGTGAAGACATTACCATTGGTTTTTTTTAAAGCCTTGTCTTATTAACATGTTATAGTCAAGTGTATCTGTAAAGCGAATAAATAAGTTTATGAACTCCGAAGAGTTGGATCCAGATTCCGTCACCCATGATTCTGATGAAAGTATATAACATTTTATATTTATTTAATATGGATTTTTTGTTTTATTTTAATTTTATTGATTATTTTTGATTTGTAGAGGATCCTCTTGTAATTGAAAACGGTACATTCACTTGGGGTGAACCAACTGATGCACCAACATTATCAAACATAAACTTACGAGTTTCATCTGGACAATTGGTTGCTGTAGTGGGTACTGTTGGTTCTGGGAAGAGTTCTTTAGTATCAGCTTTTCTCGGTGAACTGGAAAAAGTTTCCGGTAGAGTGAACACTAAAGTTAGTGTACATATCCTAATAACTATTTTATTTGCTGAACTTGAATAATAATAATACTAATAAATTGTTTTTTAGGGATCTATATCATATGTACCACAGCAAGCTTGGATACAAAATACCTCACTTAAGGATAATATATTGTTTGGTCAATCATTTAATGATAGAGTTTATAAAAATGTCATTGATGCATGTGCATTGAAAGCTGACTTCCAAATGCTTCCAGCAGGTGACGACACAGAAATTGGTGAAAAGGTGCCTACCTAAATTCCACATTTAAAAATTATTATATGTTTATAAGTACCTATATTAAATAAATAATTGTATAGGGAATCAATTTAAGTGGAGGCCAAAAACAAAGAGTAAGTTTGGCAAGAGCAGTTTATAAAGAGAGTGACATCTATTTTTTGGACGACCCATTAAGTGCTGTAGATTCACATGTCGGCAAACATATTTTTGAACACGTTATTGGACCTACAGGATTGTTGCGAAAAAAAGTAACAATATATTATGTCAGATAAAATTATCTTAATTTTGATTTTTTAACATATCTAATGATTGTTTTTATATCGAAGACACGAATTTTGGTTACTCATGGTATAACTTATCTCAGAGATGTTGATTTAATTGTGGTAATGAAAGATGGTCAAGTATCAGAGTCAGGCACATATAAAGAATTGTTAGACAAAACAGGAGATTTTGCTGATTTCTTATTATCGCACATGCAGGAAGAAAGTGAAAATGAAATTGATGAAATAGGTAATATAAATGGAGCTTTGCGTTTTGGCAAGCAAGTGTTTCAATGTTAAAGTTAAGTTAATTTAATCTCTTTAAATTGTCATCAACTTAATTTTTATCTTAACAGATTTTTATTAAAAAAACAATATAAGTAATATAATTAAATTATTAAAAATAACTTTGATAAAACATATATTTATCATATCGTACAACGGCATACGGGCATACTTTAATAATAATAATATTAATAATGCATGTTATTGCATTTTTGTAAAATTAAATATTGTCAATAGTATTTATGTAAATATTAACATCAAAATTAACTTAAGTTAGTAAGTTAAGTTTATGTTTTCACATAGTTTTTAATTAAATTGAGTAAAAATAAAAATAAAAACAGCTATTAACTTTAAACATTTCTATTGATTTAACTTAACTCAATTACAAATTATCATTAACTTAGTCAGGATAGAGGTTTGGTAATTCTGACATTTTGTAAAATATACTTATTAAAATCATTTTTTTTTTTAGAAATGAATAAGTTATTAGAAGATGCACCTGCAGATTTAAAAGAAAAATATGTTCGCCAGCGAAGTGAAACGAACTCAAATTCTTCAATGCAAAGGTAATAATAATAACAATTACAAAAATGAAATTGATAATAAACTCATTCATGGCAATTAATTAAAAATATTTAGGCAAATATCTATTGATTCAAATAAACCAATTCCTCGACCTATAGTGAAACAAAACACCAAGCTCATTGAATTAGAGAAAGTACAAACCGGAAATGTATGTGTGGGCTTTAAAATAAATATATACATTTAAATTTAAAATAGTTTATTTTAAATAATTTGATTTTTTGATTTTATTTAATTTTAGGTCAAATGGGATATTTACATTCAGTATATTAAGTCAATTGGACCTATTTTTTGCATATCTTCAGTTTTACTAACTTGTCTTTACCAAGGATTTTCTATTTCATCGAACATCTGGCTATCAATATGGTCTAATGATGATAGTTCGCTTACTGGTGAAACAAAAAATGATAACAATAAGTTTATGCACTTAACAGTTTACGGACTACTTGGAATTGGCCAAAGTAAGTTTGAACATTTCAATTTCATAAACTTTGGATTTCATTTTAACTGAAAATCTGTTATTTCCATTTCTTGGGCATTAATGGTTATGACTTTATTTTTAATGTGATTTTTTTTATATTGATAAAGTTATAGGTACCTAATACTTATATTATTCATATCGAATGATATGTATAATATTACAAAAAATACATGATATAATAAATTAAATTACATAATATACAATTTTCCAGTATAATTTTAGTAGCTACTTACGACCTAAGTATATTTGTTGTGCATTTTAATCATACGATTATGGTAACACGGCGTCTTAGATATGCAATTAAGATACACCTAAAGTCCTAAACCATACATTTTTGAAGAAATTTCATAATCGTATGTTTTTTTTTCGTAATTGAATAAAAACTAAATCTATGAACTAACTGTGTCGTAAGTAAGTCAATTTAGTTATAGAATTTGGATACCAAACGACGGGTGAATATACGATTATTACCATAAACAGTTGATATAGAATATTATATTTTATACTTTAATGTGCATTATAATAGTATGTTTACAGTGTGTTTATTTATTATTTATCTTTAAAT